>OX579657.1:4547547-4745007 GCA_951230895.1 Carpatolechia fugitivella
AAAGTCAAGTTTAAATTCCTTAAAGTAATTGACCTTGAGGTCAATGTCAGAGTCAAGGTCAAAGTCAAGATAAATGTTAAGGTCAAAGTCAGAGTCAGTCGAAGTCAAGGTCGATGGCAAGGTCAGTCAAAGACAGTCAAAGTCAGAGTCAGTCACAGTCAAAGTCAGTCAATGTCAAGGTCAGAGTCAGTCACAGTCAAAGTCAGTCAAGGTTAAGTCAATGTCAAAGTACAATAAGTATTATAAAGATAGAAATAGAGATAAAGATAAGAGAAGAGGGCATCATGCGCGAGCAGGGTGTTTTAGTTGCCTTAGTTTGGTCGTCGCGGGCAAAAACTATTTCCACGCGGACGAAGTCGCGGGCAACAGCTAGTTTTTTATATAATTTCAACTTGATATCTTTAGATGTTCCAGAGAAAAGGAGTCTTAAGGGATGGACACACAGACAGGCAGAGTACAAAGTGACTCTATAAGGGATTCGTATATTCGTTTTGAGGTACAGGAGCATAATAAAATAAGAAAACAGATAATGCATGACTAAATATCTAGTATAAAAATAAGAACATACTTTGACTGAAGAAATATACTATCTTGTATCCAATTACAGTTTACAAGTACCTATCATTCAATCTTCTATCTGATAACTTCAATCTGACACCTTGATCCAGTATTCGAATGTAACCACAATACGACCGCAAGGCTACCAGTTTGCGGTATAGGCACGTATAGGTTAAATAGTTATTCATATGTCTATCATATTTTAATATAGAACACGAAACAAGAGCGACGAAGAAAGCGCTTTTATAAGAAAGAAATATTAACTTCGAAAACCCGTATTAACTTCGAAGAATCGAAAAAGGGTCTAGCAATACCTACTACACTACTACTCTTTTTACCTTTAATTTTGTAGGTATCCGTAGGGATACGAGATGTAGATCTCAGTTATTTTGTGGGTAAAGTTAGTATCTCCTTCGGTGTCTTATTTGATAAACAAACCACTTACCTCGACAAAATCTCAAGTTTACGGGCTGATCACACTATAGAACTAGCCCAAAATATTAATACACCTGAAACAAACACTTATCAAGCATTCACTCACAAATTCTGTTAGAATTAATCATCGAAAACTTAAGTTTTTCGCAAAATTATCAATAAATCGTTCTAACCTCAAACCATATTTCGATCGGGTATCTCTACATTATCTTTGGATTTTAGAGATGAGGTATTATATCACGCACTCACAGGGGCGTGCACTTCATAGAGGCAGAAAAGCACTGCCTACCCTGTCACTTTCAGATAAATACCTTCACAATTATATACATTAATTAACTACACTACACTATCATACTAACTACCATAACACCCATATTAATTTTACACATCCTTATCTTTAACAAATTCCACTCGTCTTTTGTTCACGTTCGCCAAAAGCACTGCCTATTCCAACTGACGACGTTTACTTACATGTAGTGAGAGAAAATATATGACTGTGTGCTATAAAGGCCCTATGTGCGAACACAAAACTTGTCAATGCGTTAGTGTGCGTGATTTCGCTCCATACAAATCCGAAAAGCCCAGCTTTTTCAACTTGGACTTATACAAGGCGAATCGTCGTCGAAGGAACATCGGTGGCGTAAATAGATCTTAGTACAAGTCATTCCCTTATAACGCACCGATGTAAAGCGTTCCCGAGTTCCAAAAATTGCGCGCCGCGCGAGGCGCATGTCAGCCAGTGCGCAGGCGCGAAGTTGGCGACAGAAATACGACGACCAATCACAACTCTCAGCCACCTCAGCGCCGCGACGCTTCGCGAGCTCGCGAGCGGTGGGGGCGTCGGTCGCTTTAAAGCTTTAATAGTGTCAAGACGCATTATGAATAAAGCGCGCAATGCTGAATTGAGTAAAAACAATATTTTAATCACTTTTTTCATTGCGGAATTTGGAATCGCCAGATTTTTTAAGTTTTTGTGTTTTTCTTAGGTTTTTTGAGCAATTAGTGCTTTTTGTGTTAGTAAATTACTTTAATAACAATGAGTAATAGCTGTGAACTTTGTGCCGACGGGCCGTGTTTGTTTAAACTGAAAAAAGGTGGATTTGCAACGTGTAATTTTGAAGCTAAGGCGAATATCGTTCATAGAGGAAGGTGTGTACCCGAGTTGCATTTAACTCAAAGGAAGGGTAATGCAACTCGTCATTTTCAAATTAAATCTTACGAGACTTTCAACTGGCTAACAGGTTGTGTACACACCAATAGTTTGTTTTGTTTTCCGTGTACTTTATTCTGCACTTCTTTGAACGTTTGGAACGACGTCGGCTATGTCGATTTGAATAACTTTACTAACGCGGCCAAAAAGCACGAAAAGTCGGAAAACCACTTGGAGGCTTGTATTAAATTTCATACTTTTGGTAAAAATAGAATTGAAATCCGTTTAGACAGCCAGTTGAAACAAGACATTGAAAGACATAACGCGAAAGTAGATCCAACCGAAATATTTTCCAAAAATTTATTGATATTGTTTGTTTCTTAGGTGAAAACAACTTGCAATCCATCTTCTCTCAAGTTTTGCATTTGGCGAAGTTGACTGCTACTATTCCAGCTAGCAGTGCATCCGCAGAAAGGTCGTTTTCATCATTAAAGCGTATTCACACGTATTTACGTAACACTCAGGGGCAACAAAGACTCGCAGCTCTTTCTATGATTTCTATTGAAAAACAGCTCCTAATTGATGTAAAACGATCACCTGCGTTTTACGATGACGTATTGCAAAAAAATTTGCTCAAAGATAGGCGCGTAGATTTAATTTATAAATAGAAACAAAGTTGTAGTATCATACCGTTAATTTATTTTGTCAATTGTGCGTTATAACAAGAAAGTTAATAACAAAAAAAACCAAGTCCTTTTTCAAGGCCATTTCGGGTATCTTCTAGTGTGACTTGTTCAAAATATTCAATCACCTGGTTAGATACTTGAGGTGGCCAAACTTACATTACATCACTTTGCATGGAAACACCACACCACCGGTCGCCGGTCAACACAATACAGTAATAACCTAATTCATGAAATTTTTTGGTAAGTGCTTTTTTATCCTTATTATACCTGCCTGCCTACTAGTGCCTACCCTAGCCCTAAACCCTGTGCACGCCCCTGCGCACTCATACACAATTCAATTATTTAATCGGAATAGACTGGTTGAATCTTTAAAAATATAAGTAGACAGAGAAAAATAGATTCGACAAATAAGTGGTCAGACGTGACGTCTCTATCCATTGCAATTAAAAAATGTATGTTAAATGTTATAATGAATGAATCATGGGCGCGTTCCGATACACACTTAAGTGACTTTCGAATCAAACTGTCAGCGCCGTCAGCGATCAGATTGTATGGGTTTCGCCTGCTGACAGTAATTCGGTACGCGCTTTGAGTGCGCTAAAATCGATTTCAGCGCGTCTCGGAACGCAGGGAACATCGATTCCTTTATTTGCGCGACCCCTTATATAAGGGCTGCCAGGTGAAAAGAAATTTTAAATAATTTAATCGTCTTTTTATATTTTTATTAATTTACCTAGTTTATATTCATTCATACTCACTCATATTTATTTTTAAGTCATTCATAGGTCAATCAATCAATCGTTCTATCTGTGTTGCCATTGCTACGGCAATTGACGTGTTTTATGGAAATCAGACATAATTTAAGGGAAATCTATGGCCTACGACAATAAATAGTTTTTTTTAATTTATTTTATTTGCCATAGCAGCAATTTTCCCCACCGAAAACGGCAGTAAAAAAATTGTCGCTGGCGATAACGACGCCAAAGTAGTGTGCAAACTATGTTCTTGTAATTACAAGACAAGTATGTGGGCAACATAGCAACAATCATAATTTGGTATCTTGTTTAAAGCTGATCTGATGATGGAATTGCGTTGCGAATATGCGCAGTGTGATTGGCTCATAATTTCGTCGAGTCGACTCGGCGTAGATATTTTGTCTTGATTCGATCGAAATCGAATAACGTGCGCGCGCACTTCTAGCAACCCTGCGTTCCGAGACGCGCTGAAATCGATTTAAGCACCCGTAATCGCGTTCCGAATTACTGTCAGCTGTCATAACTCATACTTTTTGCTTTTCTGATCGCTGACAGTGCTGAAAGTCTGATTCGGAATGCGCCCCAAGACGCACTCACGAGCCGCGCCGCCGCCGCCGCCCGCCTCGACTCGAGTTGGCTACCATTTCAACTCGACCTACTCTAGACAAAGCGAGTTAACCCATCACTACAATAAATACGTCAATGATGACAAATTAGAGTAAGAGATATACGACGTAGGATATTCCGAAATGCTTGTAATCACCAATTCCAATTAATCACCAATTCAATTACATTCAATTAAATCAATGAAATCTATTATTTGGAAGCACTATTTTGTGTCTATGGTCACCTTATCGCCATGTTTGTTTATCAAATAAGACACCGAAGGAGATACTAACCTTAATTGCATATTTATCTAAAGTTTCAAATTGTATAAATAAACGAACATTTTGATAATAAATCAGATCTGCACGGACCTCACTCGCAACGATAATTTGTATCATTTCAACCCTCTCCCTGACCAACTAGCTACACACGCTACACTCCAACCTGCCGGTAAACTGGTGACCCCGAAGAAAGAACACGCAACTTCCTCGTCGTCGACACAAATTGCGCAAACAAGAAGATAGTTTCACTCAACGTTTTAAAATTTGCTATTTATTTCGCCCGCAGCTGGCGCTATAGGTTTCTAGGTCTACCCAACCGGAGAAATACATTGTGGTTCAAGGGGGAGTTGCAATTAAAATACGACGTTATTTTGCAAATAAGCTTGGAGAGGCCGAGGTGTGTCCATAATACAAATATATAATACGCTCGCGTTGTGTAAAATTTTCCCGTGGGAATATGATGTAAAAAGTATCCTACGTGTTAATCCAGGTTACAAACTATCTTCATTCTAAATTTCATTAAAATACGTTGAGTATTTTAAGCGTGAAGGCGGAACAAACATCCAAATAAATAATATTAGTGTGATGTGATTTTATCTCACTTGCATCTCTGGGCGCGGTCCAGTGCAGGCGGGGCGGCGCGGGCGGCAGGGCGCGCGGCTGGCGCGGCGGGTGCGGCGCCGCGAACACTTGCACCATACCCCCGCGCTTCAAGTTGGTGTGCCCGTCCACCAGAGACAGACACACGTTCTTCGCTTTCACTGACGCCGTGCCCGACAATCTGTGGAGAGAAACGGTTTCGGGAAATAAGTTCGTTATGTTACGTGAATCAAAAACATCTCATATACGTCCCCACCGAGGGGCTCGAGCCTACCCTGTATAGGGCGATTAGGCCTTAGTCGACCACGCCGGCCCAGTGCGGGTTGGTCGACCGACTTCACACACTACCTTGAATTTCTTCGCAGGAGTGTGCAAGTTTCATCACGATGTTTTCCTTCACCGTAAGAGCGTCGAATAAACGTACAAAATGAATTCGAAATTCGAAAAAAATTCGAAATTTGAAAAAGTGCATGAATATGGCTCAGTTGTCGTTCAATTCAACGTACCTAAAAAATGCTAAAAATATGGGAAAAGCTTCCTGGGATTTAATTAACTCTTATAAAAACAAAAAAACAGATACAACAGATATAAAATTGATAAAATTAGATGATGGTAATCTAACGTCATGTCCCACAAAAATTACTGAAACTTTTAATGAACATTTTTTGAGTTTAAATGTAAATGATAACAATAATAATACTACTTTCTCCTCTACCCATAGTTTTCCTGAAGTTTCTTGTAATAAAACGATTTTTCTTAGACCCACAGATCCAGTAGAAATTCATAACATTATAAGACAGCTTCGCAATTCAAACTCTACCGGATATGACGGAATTAATACAAAAATATTAAAATTATCCTCAGCTTTCATATGCAAGCCACTTAGTCATGTGATTAATTTATCCCTTTCCCAAGGTGTTTTCCCTACTAGATTAAAGCATGCCATTGTCAAACCATTATTTAAAAAGGGTGATAAATTAGATGTAAATAATTACAGACCTATTGCTTTACTCCCTATTTTGAGTAAAATTTTTGAAAAGGTTATGCATTGTAGAGTTTGGTCTTTCTTAAAAAGTAACGAACTATTAAGCCAAAAACAATTTGGGTTTAAAGAGAAGAGCTCCACAACTTTAGCATGTTTTACATTAATTAAGAAAGTGACAGAATGCTTGAATAGAGGGTCGAAACTTGTCTCTATATTTCTTGACCTAAGTAGAGCGTTTGATCACGTGTCCCACGACATTCTGATTGGTAAACTTGATCATTTAGGCATAAGGGGCGTGGCAAATGTTTGGTTTCAAAGTTATCTTCATAATAGAAGACAATGTGTTGAAATAAAAACAATCACAAAAACGAAGAAAGACTTTTATCTTAGGAATATCTTTCGGTCGACCTTTCGTTCAAATATCTGTGGTGTGCCTCAAGGCAGCATCCTAGGTCCTCTATTATTTATCGTTTACCTAGAAAATTTACCAAGAGTTTTAGAACATGAATGCATATTGTTTGCAGACGATACCACAATTTTGGTAGAGGCCCCTTTTTTTTTTTTTTTTTTGACAAGGACCTAATGCTTGTGTCGCAAAATCGACGTATCAAGCGTAACCGGACTTTTGGGGGAGCGGAAGGCTCTTACCCCTAGTATTATAGCAACAGCCTAAGGGCGCCCACTTGGGGGCACGGACCTCGGCCTAGGACGTTGCCATGGCGAGAAGCGCGTGGGAGAGGAATGACCCTGACGGGGTCTTCCAGGATTATGCAGAACTTGATTGGGAAGGTAGAGGCCCCAAACAAAACTTTATTAACAGGGGAAATTGAGAATGCTTTGACTACTGTTCTAAATTGGTTGGTCCATTATAAACTAAAAGTTAATGTTGAAAAAACTAAAGCGATAGAGTTTCAGACACATAACAGTACGGCTATTAATCCCAGCATCGTACTAAATAATATGAACGTAGAATTGGTAGATGATACAATTTTTTTGGGAATTGTGGTGGATAAATATTGCAATTGGAGAGCTCATATTGCTAAATTATGCGATAACCTAGATAGGTATGTTTACGTCTTAAACCGCTTAAGGCTAACCACCACAAAACATACGGCATTAATGGCCTACCACGGTTTAATATCAAGTAAATTGAGATATGGTATAATATTGTGGGGTTTTTCGTCGGATTCTGATAGAGTTTTCCGCGTTCAGAAAAAATGTTTACGAGTAGTATGTGGAGCGAATTACTTAGATAGTTGCCAGCCAATATTTAAAAAAGAAAAAGTATTACCGCTTCCATGCCTATACATTTACGAGATGTGCATCTTTGTACACACTCATCTCGAACTGTTTCATACGTTCTCTGACCTCAGCACCCGCACTCAAAGAAGTACTTATAAAAACAAACTTAAAGTGCCAAATAAGCAAAAACTTGCACTTTATAGAAAAAATGTTTATTGTATGGCAATAAAGCTCTATAATCGACTACCTGATAACTTTAAGCAGTTCAATGCTACACTTTTTAAAAAGCATGTGTTTTCGTACCTTTTGGATAAGTGTTATTACTCAGTACAAATGTTTTTAGGTACGAGTATTTAGATGTTTTGACATAATTTGAATGAACTACAATAATTTTTATTTTTGATTATTAATTTTATAGTAATAAAGAACTGACTTTTTAATTGTAATAATGGCACAGAATTTTGTTTATTTTATTGACTATTTTTATTGACTATTTAATATTGTAATTAGACATTAGATAATAACTGTAATATTTGCACGCTTCTTACGGCAGAATATGTGGGAATTGTTTTATTATTTGGACATCTTTATTGTATACCATATTCCAGCAAATAATAAATATTTGAATTTGAATTTGAAAACACATTGCTACGTGGGGATCACACCAGCGTCTCCCGGACGGGAGGCAGCGGCCCTAGCCACTGGACCACCGACGCTCTACGTGGACACCATTTTATCATTAACCCACCAACTTCCCTGCAATCACTACTCACTTGTAACCAAAAGTGATGTCGATCCAATGATGCAAGTTGTCGGACACGTGCGTGCTCTCCAGCGCTTCCCGGTGCTTCGTTATGAAGTCCTCCACACACGTTGCCCATGATGGAATCCCCAAGTCCTGGAAATATTTGAGGATTAACAATCATCATCAACGGCCCGTTACAGTCCACTGCTGGACTAATGAGCCTCTTAAGTGGAGGGTTTTGCCATAATCTCCACGCTTGGCAGGCGGGTTGGAGATCGCAGATTAAAAGATTACTGTATCAGAGAACGCTGCCGCCCGTTCCCTGTTCAATGTGTAGTCCCTAAGTCGCCTCTTACGACACCCACGGGAAGAGTAGGGGTTGGTGACAAATGTATTCTACTCTGCCGTCACCACGCGGCTTAGGATTAACAATGCTATAAATCTATCATTTTATTTTTTGTTTTAAGTGCACATTCTTGTGTTTACTAGGCGATCTCGTTTTCTAAGAATTATAGGTTGGCTGGAAGATATCTCTTGTAGAGATCTTCTTCTTCTTTCGTGTCGGCAAAGCTCGACTGTTAGTTCGCTATAAGAATCCAATGTATATTCAAGGGTGCAATAAAGTGATTACTGATTATAAATCTGTATTTTGTTGAAAGTATTTTTGATTTATCAATGAATAGTGGCGCAAGCGTGGAGATTATGGCAAAACCCTTCATTTAAGTGGAGGAGGCTCATAGTCCAGCAGTGGACTGTAACGGGCCGTTGATGTTGACTTTGATGAGTGGCAAGACAAGAATCATGACCATCTAATAATTTCAGTGCAGTTGAATGTAGTCGGCTGCTAGACAAAGGTATATCCCAAGGATCTTTACACCGACCAGTCTCGCACTGCCTGCATCCAACTGCTTTCCGCTACCTTCACCAAGCGGTCCACATTACACCTTGCCGATCTGTTGACTTCTTCATCATGTGGGTTGTAAGGTCGACAAATGACCTCGCAAACCCTGGTGTCATTTTTATAGTCTAGAGGAGGCTATTTAACACCGAAGGGCCGACTACAATAGATCTCTCGGGTCGCAGTGGTCATTGGGACATAATTTGCCCGATCCATTCTACATAATTAAAATCATAATCATAAGCTATGTCGGTCTTTTTGGTTTGGATACTCCACCCGCACTTGTTTTATGCTATTATAATAGCTATACTATACCTATTATATATATATAATAAGTACACCGGCAAAAAACCAGAACAGTCAAAGAGGAAATCGTCGAATGTAGTCGTAGATACCAAAAGAGACACGAGAGCACGTTAATGAATATGCTGTGCAACTTCAAGGAAGAGGCAGTCTAGAATATGCACGTTTAAAAAGACACAGTGTACTAAATCTAACTAATAGATTCGACAAAATATGAGGAGGAAGTCAATGACTTTTATCTTCTAGAGATGACACATTCAGAGTTAAACCAGACACATATTGGCTTATTGTATCCTAAACAGCTTGCCATGTAGCAGAAGATAAAAAAATAAATTACCGGCAGATCCTCATGTATGCTCTTGAAAACCGTGGGGTCGGTGTAGAACTCGGGCAAGCATTCATCTGGCGTCCACTCCTGCATACGCTGGATGGACGACGGGTACTCCGCCGGCACCCACTTGTTACGCACATACTTGCACAGCACCTCCTTCGGGGTTCTACAGAAAATAATACACGCTAACTGGCAACAGGTTGACTCGAAGAGATCCCTCATGGGATAAGTCCACCATTGCACCATGATTTCTACTCGATTTTTATTGCTCAATAAACTGTTTACATAGATACTATATGCAAGAAAAATAATTTCTGTTTACCACAAGATCAGAGTTTTCTGGAAACAGGTTAAATAAGTTTTTTTTTCAACTTGTTTTTTTTTTTTAATTATGGATTTTAATTAGCCAGTGTCAAGTAGTCAGCTTATCACGGTTAGGTAAGAAAATAAAATATAATTATACTAGATTAGAAAACGGACGAGATAGATATTTCCTGAAACAGTAGAATTGGACGGCATCATAATGGCATAAATGGTCATGCCAGCTGATCGCGACTGGAATTTTTATTTTGTGGATATTAGGTAAATGTGATTTTTCTCTATTTTTTTTAAGCATTTAAGTGGAAATCTAGTCTGTCCATCGCATTCTTTACTATGTACCTTCTCGCCAAGTAAACATAGCAAGTGATGTCGGAGAGCGCGTCGGATACGTGGTGCGGTATCTGGTCAGTGCAACCCGTGACGTCATACGTCATGTCGAGCTGCTTGTCGCCTTTGTTCAGACGGTACTTCGACTTGCAGAGGTCGCGCCAGTTGCGCCCTGGTAGACAATGTTGAATATTAGGTATATGTTATTTGTAACAAATAGGTTATTTGACTGTTCCTAAATTTACCATATTTTATGAATTTAAAAGTATAGATTAGTAGCAGATGAATTGCGAAGAAAAAAACAGAATCGGTTGAAAAACGAATTTACAGTGATTTTTTAAAGTTTCAATATGTCTGTCTCTTTCAAAAACTATTTTTTGTATGGAGATTATATGGCGTTACTAGCATGTGACGTCACATGTTAGTAAGTGCCTCTCTGTCTAATCTTGAATGTCAAACCTTTATAACTCGGTCAATTTTAAAGATAGAGCAAAAAATATTTTCGTGTTCGATAGCAGAAACTAACATGTTTGAATTTATAAAATAAAAATAAAGTAGTCAAATACCCTATTCGAAAAGTAATTTGAGGGTAGGGTAATTTCAAAGATAGTTACCACGGTAACTAGACGTAATTTTAATTGGAAGACAAATACTTTAATTAAATAATCTTAGACAAATAATCTTATCTTATCTATATAGGGTATTTAAAAAAAAATATGCCCTATTATTTAATAAGTTACTGGAAGTATGTTAAAACCTTACCACATCTTGAAGAGAAGTCAGTAACCCAAGGCACCATGGGGTGAGCTTGAATGTCATTGGCTGATCTGCCCGCAAGAGTATTGAGATGCAGAAGGTAGTCCAAGTTGGATATCCGACCCTTTACCCACAGCATGCACAGTTTCTCCAACTGCACTGCTTCCTCCCGCCAGCCCCACTCTGCACTCTTTACTTGAGATGTTTGGGCATTGTTGAAAGGGGGATTGACATGTTTGCTTCTATTATGTTCATATATCAAAGAGGCATCTAGTGGATGGATGTTGTTGTTAATTACAGGTACAATTTGAAGCCACAAGTTTTCAGTCAAGAAAATGTCTTTCAGCTCAAGCATGCCTAAACTTAATCCTCTATCGCTCATCGCTTTTGCAACATTGAGTAGTTGGTAAATCACAAAAAGGCCCCGAGTATAGTTTTTATCTATGAGAGAAGGGCTAAAGTTGAGACAATCTAATAAGCTATTTTCATAATGTCCTCTATAGACTATAAAGTAGTTATTGTCAGTCTCTAAAGCAAACATAGCAGCTAGCAAATTGACATGAGTCTCATAAGACTTTGATACATATTTGTTATGAACTATTTCTTTGAATTCGGCAGGCTTCCCTACATTGTCGTTTTTTATTTTTATCACATTACATCCATATAACCTTAGTATTACTTCAGAAACAAGCTGGTCATGCTCTAGTAAGTTTACTATGGTGCTTTCTTTCGTACTTTCACTATTCTGACAATATTTTTTATAAGATTCTTTCCATAGTGTCCTCTGATTTGTTTGCGAGACATATTGTAGAAGTTGGGAGAATGTCAGCGGTGTTTCTGTGTTGGCCTCACTAAGTTTATATCGGGGCAACGGTAAAACTTTGGACACTTTTTTGTTTAGAACCTATGAACAAAGAAAATATTGTTTTATTACCCACAAACTAATATTTAACAAATTCTTGGTAACTTCGAATTGTTCTTGTTCGTACATACCTTAATTAATATTTTTCGGAAAGGATATGGGGGAGTCTCGCCTGGTTGCAGTGGAAAATCCACATTGTTAACCGAGTTATCAATATCACTATTTTTCATCCATTTCTTGAGCCAGCAGCTATGAACCACTACGGTGAAAAGGTCTGGAGAGCTAGTAGGAAAAATATTCTTGCTGTTTATTTCCAATTCCTTAGATATGCAATCCATTATCTGTATATTTGAGATCTTTTGTTTTGTTTGCTCGATCGTTGGTGCAGCGAGCGAGCGAGCGAGCGATTTTTTGACATTGACATATGATTAATGTGACCGTTGGAAAATAGAGAATCTACAAACTATCTGAAAATCTGACAAACACTAAAAACGAATGCACGCACACGCCCCATATTTTTCGAGGTGAGAAAAAAGTTCAAAGAGAAATCTTAGACCTCTGTCAGACCTCTCAGATAATTATGATATGATATGATACAGTTTTACGTCAGTAAAGAATGTAAAGATAATGCTAGGAACGCCGCCGCCGCTGAGACTACAGTTACTTACTACAACACAACTAACTACAAGGCCCTCTTTCCCACTGGGCACTCTGGGCATGTGCCCAGGGCCCCGTGACCGATACGGGCCCCCTAGTTCTTGCCAGATCACTAAACGATAACCGATATTTATTGCCGAAAAACTTTTTTAATTCGTATAAATCGAACCTAAATTACTGACTACAATACCAATTTGCTTATAGCTTGTGCATGCGCGAAGCTAATCTACTCTTACCCAAAAATTAGGCTTTCCGATTTGAGCATGCTTAGATAAATTCTAATATATTAAAACAAAATTCAATGGTATACTAAGTACGTAAAATTCTCTAAAAATTATATGCATCATATCTCGATCTCTGATGCGTTGTTCTCGAGATATAAATATCTAAAATATTTATATTATAGATATATTTTTAAAATCAACAAAATATAAAAAAAGCGAATTTTGTATAAACGAAAAAATATTTACGCTTTTGTTTACAAATAATAGATAGGTCTTCTCGTCACTAAAAAGAGGCTGGAAAGCAAAATCCATCAATAGGTTTAATTCACATTTTAAATAAATAATAATAATAATAAATAATAATATTTATTTGCCAGAACATGGTTATACACATATAAAACGATTCTACTGGCCTAATAGCTATAGATATACAAAAAAATATTTGTTAAAGTAATTTTTCGAATTATTAATTGTTAACGGGGAGGTGTGGGCTCGCTTATCTACTTTCTTTGTTTATTTTAACAAAATAGTATTCTGTCAAAGTCATAGGGGCCCCATTGTCCTAATATGCCCAGAGCCTCCAATAAGTTAAAGACGGCCCTGACTAACTAACAAGACTGGCTTGAGACACGAATTCCCGGATCGATAAAAAAAATCTTTCTTCCTACCCTTGATAAAATGTAATATGTGATCTTCGTTATTGGCTATGTATAATTTTAATGTCACTTATTTAAGATGTGTTTATGTGCTGTGAAGTATCACTAATAATAAATAAATAAAATGATTCCCTACAAAATATATTTTAATAATTCTTCAACATTGTGTATCTCCCTTAGTAAAAAAATAGCAAAATTTGCTAATATAGCAGATATCTGCCACAAATGGTCACACTACATCTGATTGATTGACACTTTTTTTATTCTGCCATTGATATGCTAAGGCTAACCACTATACTGCCTCACCAACTCAATTTTTTATTTACAGCCAGAAGCAGGCGCGGCGCTTACGCAAGGCAAGGTCCTGTTTTTTGATGCCCGAATAATAAATTAAACAAAAGACTAAATAACTTGTACAAAAACTAAGGGTGCTTGTATACGGTGCAAGTCTGTAGCTTGCGTATGTTGAGGCACTTGCGCGGGTTATGCATCGAACTTACCATTCAAAAACATGTGCGTACCTACTGCTTGCGCAAGTAGCCCGTGTCTTTACTTGCTCCAGTTATTTGCACCATGTATACAAGTACAAGCGATTAACGTGAACAAGTAGCTTGCGCATATTACTCACGTGTGTAACCCACATCTTTACTAGCTCCAGCTACTTACACCGTGCTCAGCACCCTAACTCACTTTAGAATGCAATGATTGACTAACATAACGAAGCTAGAAAACTTTAAATAAAGCCTATATTATCCAGAACATCTTTTTTATAAGGAGCAGTGATGGTTAAAAAATTAAAAACAGACTTACAAACACAATAATTTTATTGTATAGTTTAACCTGTTTTTTTGCTGACTGTACCAATTAGTAGGAAAAATATAGACATGGATATTTTTAACACTGATAAAAACTTTCAGAATGTGTATTTATGGATAATTATACTTAAAACTATTATTATTGTTTTTGGTACCAATAGCACTTCATAGCAACAAATCACAGTGACATAGTTGGTCCCTTATGTACTATTTCCTATTCTAAAAATAACATTCTAAAAAATACATAGTTACATGATTTTAAACTTTGTGGGCTCTATTTAACATCTAATATACCATAACAACATGGCTTTTTATGATAATATAAGGCTTACTTAGAAAAGTCTCATAAATCTAACAGATCAATTTTTTAATCTAATAAAACAATAATTTGTTCCTGATCAGAAACAAAGACAACATTTAACCCTTCAATATTTTTCTGAATAATTCTTATTCCAATTTCCCTGATATTCTTTTCAAGTAGCACTTCCAGAGAGCATCCTTGTAGATCACAGCTTGTGTCTCCGGACTCTTAGCAGCCACAATCCCTCTTCCCACCACCATCATATCCCCTCCATTTTCCAATACCACCTTCTCTGGAGTGTTATACACTTGTCCAAGATCATCAGTAGTACTTTCCAGTTGCACTCCGGGGGTTAATTGGATGAGCCCTGGATTAGAAAATGTATTCTTCTTTTGGCAAACAAAACCAGTGATAAGATCAGGATACTTTTCTGCCATTTTGACAGTTGCTTCTGTATACTCTGGAGTTATAAGGTTACCCTGTAATAGAAAGTTCATTTAAATTAACTTGTAAGTTTTTAAAATATTTTGTATTATTCAAAAGAGGGCAGAAATTATAATACCTCACTACTCATTTCAGCAAGCAAGAACACTCCCCTGCTGACACCATTTGTTGATCCATTCAGAGCCTTTAAAATTCCTTCTCCAGGCAAAGAGTGAACTGTTACACAATCAGCCCATTCTCCTATTTTATAAAGCCCTTTCAGGTACTGCTGCAACACAGTGTTGCCAATATCAGCAAACTTTCGGTCCTCCAAAATTAAAAAGTTATGCCGAGTTGCCAGTTGTTTCAAATTAGTCACAAAAGAATCTGAGAAATCCTCTATAATGTCCACATGAGTTTTGACCAGACAAATATGTTCACCAACTTTTTCTAGAAGGTCAAGTATTTTAGCAGTAGATGTTAGATCTACAGACAGGCATAGATTGGTTTTCTTTACTGCCATTATGTTGAAGAGTTGTTTTGCTATGGGACTGGTTGCCAGTTCAGCTCGCTTCTCATATGACATCATAGTTCTGTTTACAGGTACATCTGAAATTAGAATTGAAATGATAATTAGGATTAAAAAAAAACTAGTATTGCATGGATAACCTACAAAGATAACAAAAATTATACCAGTACCTGTTTTAAGAGCTTGAGTCTCCTCCAAATAGTTCTTTACTTTGACTGCCATGTCTAGACTTATCTTATTATTTTTCACCAGTATTTCAATAAGCTTAGACATAGTAAACAAAGATTTAACTTTAACATCATTTGACTCCAAATTCTGCTTTCCTCCTTGCTCTCTGTCAAGGATGATAATGGCCTCGTCAGCGACTAGACCTTCCTTGCGAAGGTCATTCACAGTCTCCATCACACTTGAACCTGAGGTTATTACATCTTCAACGATTAAGCAATGTTGGCCAGCCTTGTAATGCCCTTCAATCATCTTCTTAGTGCCGTAAGCCTTGGCTTCTTTTCGCCTCATGAGCATAGGTTTCTTAGCCTGCACACTGAGTAATGTCGCGACCGGCAACGCAGTATACGGCACCCCACACAAATGGTCACATTGGCTATCCTGCACGGCAAACTCGAAGAGGAGCGTAGATATTAACTCCTGATAAAATTGCCCAGTTCTTTTTAGTACACTTACATCTCAAATTACATAACAATATCAATCAAATCAAATTAAACAAACATACCATAACATCAGGATAGCTGACTATAACCCTCAAGTCAAAGTATACTGGTGTTTTTATACCACTCTTTGTCGTAAACTCTCCGAATTTTACAGCATCGATGCAGAAGAGCTTTAGGGCCAGTTCCTGTAATTTATTTTCATAAGTCATTTTCAAACTTATTTTGATTTTTTATATTTTAATGCAAAAAACGCCGACAAATGGACGGACACGTGACGTGACGTGAAATTACGTGTTTTCTTTATTATTTTATTCGGAGATTTGGTTCGAACACTTTCAAAATATGTTTTAAGAAATTACATCGCCGCTATTGAAATTTAAAAGACTCATCAGAATATTGCTATACGTGGTGATGTAATATAACCATAAACTGTTACGAAACTCAACTGTCAAACTTCTCGTTCTTTTATTCAGTCGTTCACTCACTCATTATGACATTTTTTTTATTTATTCGTTCAAGTTCAATTTCATTTCAATCATTCGCCATACAATCTTCGTGGGGGTATGTCGTGTTTTTGGTTAACTTTCGTAAAAGAAATACTGTAAATTATTGTTAATTTTAGTACATTTAGTAACTTCAGTGTTATTTAGGGTGAGTATTTGTCAAATATCTTTTGTAGTTGCTTAAACGATGTTAAACATACGTAAATAAATAAAATTATTCAAGAGTTTTGCGACTAACGAAAGCATTCGGCTTTCACCGCGAACTTTTTCCCGCGTGTTAAAAAAAATATATACTTGTACTTCTATTTGAATTATTGACGTAGAAATATTATTATTGCATATTCTACTATTATTATTACATTTTGTAAAGGCGAGTTGGGGCTCAGGCACTCAGGTAGCGGATTTTGAATCGATGTTAGGGTAAGGTAAGCCCACCCTATCGGCCGGCCGAAGTGGGGAGGCCTCCCCTCTATAGGGGAAGGTAGACAAAGGGTATCACCCCTATTGCGTAGGGGAGCATGGGCCTTGGGCGATGCGCGCTGGGGGTAAGGATGGGAGGGGAAGGGATCTCTATTTCGGGTTCAGTTTTTTTGGCCCTCGACCCTTGTTCCTTTAACGGTTCAGTGGAGTAAGTGGGCACCTACGTAGATGTGGTTATAATATGTGAATTTGTGTTCAAGTTCTATTTTGCAGTGTTTTAAATTGGTTAGTTTAAGAGTTTCTTTTTTTGGGTGTGTGTAGTGCTAAAGGTAATTTTTGTAATAACGTCTTTTTTACTAGTATGCACATCTAGTTTTGTCTCTGTATTTGTGTGGTTGAAGTCGGTGCCTTCGGAACGGAAGAACGCAGATTTGAACCCCACTACTTATGTAAAATTAACAGTGTGCTTTCGAATATCCACGCACTTACGGCGCCGCCACCGCCACCGAAGGAAAACATCGTTGGGAACTGTCAACACCAAATTTTTTATGACGTATACCTACGTGAAGTCAGTCGACAAATCCAAATAACTGAACATTTAACAACTTTGTCCTGAAAAATTTTCAGCGAAAATCCTACTTTGGTAAGTATGCTCAGTATTATAGTACTCTGTGGTATGCTGATTGCACGCCGCCCCATACAAAAGAGGTCTCTGAAGCCTGTCCGTAGTTAGTTTAAATTTAAGGCGTCTTCTGTACTTCGAAAGACACGTTTAAGCCTAGCTCTAGAGCGTCCACCTACAGTGGTTGACTTACCTAACCTCCAATCCAGTCTATTTATTATAATTTATATATCTCACTGAGGATTTTCGGTTCGATCCCCTGTCGGGCACGTACTAGATGTGTTCTAGGTCGTGTCGGGTGGCGTGTGTTCGTTTCGTCTCCATGTTTCCTATGTTTCCGTGACACATCAACACCTCAGTCCTAGAGCAAAATGTGACGCATGTTTCTCTCCCTAGACCTGACTCCTATGGCGGCCCCCGTGAAACGTAGCCCCGTGCCCAAGAACAAGCACGCGATAATCGTAGAGACGGAACAAGGGAAGCAGTATTGCTGCGTGGAGTGCCCTGCAACGTACACCGAGAAAGAGAAGCTAGAAGTGCATCTGTGCTTGCATTTTGACGACTACCGGTTCCTTTGCGGCATCTGTGGCACCGGGTAAGTTTTTTTTTTACTGTACACACTACGCATTGCAATTTTGCGGCTTATATCAGCTGTTTTGTATGATATGACTGACCACAGTGTATGGAAGATCAAGCGTATTGATATGCAGTGGATAACCTAGACATAAGCGTCTAGGAAAAGATGGATGAAGACTAGATCATATCCTAAGTAAAAAAAAATCTGTTTCTCATTTATGTTACGTTACGTCAAACAAAGCTGGATTTTTAACGTAGTCAGTTCAGAGTTACGTGGTCAGGTCAGATGCTTGTAGTCGACAGGCACGGATTTCGTTCAGGGGGGCCCCCCAGGGGGGGGAAATTGTGAAATAAAATCTATCTTTTTTTTTTTTAATTAAATAAAGAAATGGACAGCTGGAACCAGTAGATCTATAAGCATGTTAATTGCACCCATTGCCCCCCTGTATCCGCGCCTGGAAGTCGAACCGCTCAAATACTTAAAAACAAAAGCGGAGATGAAAATACGGAGACCCTTTCGCTTAGCCGTAGATTTGAATAGCGTAGTATATTGATTACTACGTTGCTGTTAGCCAAGGATAACAGAGCACAGCGTACTATATTAATTCTGTGGCACAGCACGAATGTCCCATTTCACTCTACACGACAAGTTATAACTAACTACTTAGGTATTATCTGAAGCTTTTTATTTCGCTTTTACATATCCTAGTTTTCTTTATTCTGTTTTATTTTTTGCCTTCGTGTATAAAACCCTCGCAACAGGTTAACGAACTTTTGACCTAGAGCTCTCTATGACCTTCCGTAACTTTATGATGAGTGGTTCCTTACATAAAATTGTATACGTTGTATCTCTCACGTGTAATCGGCGCTGAGAACAGCTGTCTTTAATATAAATTTTATTGTTACATATTTATTGAAATTACCTTTAATTTTTCTAGCACTGTTGTCATATTTTTTAGCTACGAAATTACGTCCGTTTCTACGGACTTCTGTAGCATCATAGTACCTAATTGAGGGGGAAACCTGGAAAGTCATGCCCCAAAGGACTTAGCGAAGTACCTCGAGAAGGGAAATAAAATATACTTTAGGTAATAAACATGAAATTAACAAACTCGTAAAAAAGTAACATAAACTAAAACGGCTGCGAAATTTCTGTTATTATTTTCAAAAAATAAGTAGGGTTTGCCTTAATTTAAAATAAACACTACCGGTCTGCCCGCGGCTACGCTCGCGTTATGTAAGATTTTCCCGTGGGAATAAGAGTTTCCCCGTAAAAAGTATCCTATGTGTTAATCCAGGTTACAAACTATCTCCATTCCTTTCGAACAAACATCTAAAAATTCAAATATATTTTCACATTTATAATATTAGTTTGATAGTGGATCTTGCTAAATGGTAAGAGCGGTTTCGCATTACGTCCGATCCAAATTCGAGAAAATACGGACTGGAGAAGTCGTAGTACTGTTTGTATGGTAGTTTACGCACGTTGAATAACCAATCAGATTTCGTTATTTCCACATCTCCTCTCCGCTTAGCTTCAATAACGAAATCTGATTGGTTATTCAAACACATCTCCTCTCCTCTCCGCTTTGGTGGAAACCGGGCCTAAGAGACCTGATAAACTTTCGTGACCAAAAGGTTCATCATTAGCTGGTAACGTGCGCTCATAGCTCTATTTTGGCGGCAGGCTAAAACGCAAGGAGCATCTAGACCGTCACACCCTAGGTCACCAAGAGGTGAGGCCCCACGTCTGCCCTGAGTGCGGCAAGGGGTTCAAGAGGAAGGAACACCTGAACATCCACATCTCCATCCACAGCGGTGACAAAACCCAGGTCTGCCAACTGTGCCATCGCTGTGAGTACACTTGAGCTCTTTTTTTCTTAACTTCTGATATACCAGATAGGTAATATTATTGAGACATGTACTTTTGAAAGAAGCGCAAGACTCAGACCCCAAGAAAATTACAACGAGCCTAGGGGGCCCTCAGACAGGCACGGACCTTGACCCAGGACGTTGCCAGGGAGAAAGGGGCGACAACGGTGAGGAATTCGAATAGTCCTGACGACAGGTCTGTCCCGAATGCTCATCATCATCATCGTGTGGGTTGTAAGGTTGACAACCGACCTCACAAACCCTGGTGTCACTGTTATAGAGCCGTCAAAGGCCACTGACTTGGCTCATGTAACGACTACTAGATAGTAGCCGGGACCAACGGCTTAACGTGCCTTCCGAAGCACGGAATCATCTATCTTTTCGGACATTCAGGTGATTCAGCCTGCAATGTCCTAACCAAACAGGAAAAAGTCTCACAAAGAGATTTTTGCTTAACAGTGTCCCCACCTATAATCGAACCCTTCCGTAATGGGCGACGAAATCTCGACCACTCGGCCACGGAGGCTGTTTGCTGTCCCAAATGCTTGAGCTCCATTGAAGTATAATAATAGCTCAATGTTGAGCTCAGATTATTAAGTTTGATGAAGCCCTAAGTAAGGTAATAATATCTTGACAGACGCGCTAATGATTTGTGCTTATAGGAAAAAGAGTGTGGGAGAGAGAACTAACATAAGTTTTAAATAAAATACATCGTGTAGGAAGCCGTTCGTCCCACTTATTCCGGTGCGCGACGTATTATTGCGAAGTATAGAGGGGGCCAGAGGCGTAAAGCTACAAATTGCTACAATCTCTTCTAAGTGCAATCTGATTTACATTGCGTGGCCAACCAAACCAAGATATTCTGGTAACACATTGGCTACGTAGTGTACATCGAATTGCATCAACGTGTAAAGTTGTGGTTTAATGAATGAAACCGGCTCCAGACTGAACGGACGAGGTCGCTAGGCAGCTTAAGATCCAGTCTCTCGAGTTGACTCAAGATCGTGAGTTGTATCCTTTTGAGTCATAGCTATCTTGACAGACAGAATATAGCATACATTATGTAAGTAAGTAAGTAAATGGTATCGGAATTGTGCGAGTGTATGTTCTAATTTACAAAAAGAAGTAATTTTCAAATATTTTTGTTTTGTTTATTGATTTTGTTTGACTACCGTCGCCGCCGCGCCTCTCTATAGTGTTTTCCCATTTACTACGGTACAATTCTTTGCGAAAAAAATATAGGCTAATCTAGCGTGTTCTCGGCCTATGAAATAGAACAACTTTCTTAAATTCGTGGGAAAAAAAAACAACCGACAAAGTTTTTTATAAAAGTTAATCTTTATTGCTATTTACAAATGTTTTGGAACTATCTTTTTCCCGAGAGGTTTTGCATTATTTAACTAACGCGTTGTGTATAGTTTGCAAGGGTAAATTCAAGATCTTCTGGGTATTGGCACAAAATCAAATTATCATCTTAAATTTCTAAGGTACTACCTTGATCTCTCCCTATATCCGCCCTTGAAACTACATCATTCACTTTTAGCGTTCTACCGCAAAGACCATCTGCAGAAGCACCTCCAAACTCACACGAAGATGTTCATGGAGCAGAACATTTACCCGTTGAGTGACCAGGAGCTCATGGAAGTGAAGCAGGAGGCTTTGGACGCAACAGACATGCCATTTCTGGTCGATGACAACGGCTGCGAAGTTACTATAGAGGTAAGTCATTTTTTTCTTTTTCTATGACTACAGCGAGAGTTCCGTGGAATCTTTAAGAATGTTAACGAAGTGCAATGTTTTAGTCGTGCAGTGATTTTGACGTAGTGAAATTATCTAGTGCACTCGTACTGTGAGAATGCGGGAAAGAAGCGGACGTTCGGGCGCGACGGCGTATGCACACCTGTTTCCTCGTTTCTCAAGCCCTATTTCCTTGGAACTCGCGCGCGGACTGTAGTAAGATTACCTAAAATATTCTAAATTTGAAGGTGTGTTTTAGTTTAGTTGGTTTGTCCTTTCACACAACAACAGATCGCCGTTCTTTTCATAGACATCAACATCAACGGCCCGTTACAGTCCACTGCTGGACTATGAGCCTCCTCCACTTAAGTGGAGGGTTTTGCCATAATCTCCACGCTTGGCAGGCGGGTTGGAGATCGTATCAGAGAGCGCTGCTGCCCGTTCCCTGTTTAATGTGTAGTCCCTAAGTCGCCTTTACGACACCCACGGGAAGAGTGACAAATGGTGTGAGTGGGGTTGGTGAATGTATTCTACTTTGCCGTCACCACACGGTTTCGGCGTCACCACACTTCATAGATATACTTAGTCTATAATCTTATTTCCACGGGAAAACTCGAAAAAGAAATAAAAACACAATAATTTTTAAAATTTTAGAACAATGTTGTTCAGGTTCGTGAGCTGAGAGGTTCTGTGTTATATTTTAGTTAACACGTTGAGGCGAAGTTATCGTTAGCAGTTGTTAACAGTCTCAAATATTGACTTTATCAGAAAGGCTATATATTAGAGTGACTATGTATGTAGAACATAATTTTTGAACTATATTTTTCCTTACTGGTATTAATTTCTCAGAAAAATACGTAGTCTGTTAGATCAGAAATAAGTACGATGCTCATTTATATCAGGTTTTTTTGTTTAGTTTGTTAGGTCTTTTAGCCCCTTAGCAGTCTCCCAAGTCCCGTGAAACCTCGTATGTTTTTTTTGTCAAATTGGGCTATGTAAGACGGGTATTAGGAAGCCACTGTTGGCACACGGCACCTCGTACCCGTACTACTGTGTCAGTAAGCGGATTTGGCCCGGTCGGTACTCTGTAGTCAACTCCCACCCCCTTCTTGTAGGTAGAAAGGGGGGCAGTAGGCGGCGGTGTATAGATGACTATTTGGCAGTACTTGGTATGGAAATTCGAAATGAAAAAAAAACTTAATTATGTATTGATTGAGACAAGAGCTTCGGTAGAGACCAACCCGCACTGGGCCAGCGTTGCTAAGGATTGATAGCTCTTGTTTCGTGTAGGCTCGAACCCCTCGACAGGGACCACAGATAGGACGAATTACATGAGCTAATAACAAAGCGTCACTTGTTTCCTCGTTTTAGAACTATCAGGGGTTATTTTTTTTTGTGGCGACGTGAATATAACCCCCTTATTTATCTATGATATAACTTACCCTCATGTTGCATCAAAGACTGGAATTTAGACAGGGCGACGGTCAAGTACTTACATATAGGTAGATGGGTATTCAAATATCATGAGTGAAGGGGGTAGTCGTATCTAGTACATGCTAGTACTCAATCGATAATTTTGACCTAGATGTTTCCGTGGCATCAGCAGTGGTTGGATATTATTGCATAGGTAGATTGCAGCTATAATTAGATATAACAGACAATCAACAGCTCATATACGTCCCCACCGAGGAGCTCGAGCCTACCCTGATTTAGAGTTAGATTAGGCCGTTAGATTAGGCTGTTAGTCCACTACGCTGACCCAGTGCGGGTTGGTCGACTTCACACGCAACCTTTGAATTTCTTCGTAGGAGTGTGCAGGTTTCATCACGATGTTTTCCTTCACCGTAAGAGCGTCGAATAAACGTTTAGATGAATTCGAAATTCGAAAACACATTGGTACGTGGTGGGGATCGATCGAACCCGTGTCTCCCGGACGGGAGGCAGCGTCCCTAGCCACTAGATCACCGACGCTCTCCAGACATATAACATCTATTAAGCCCGTCACAGGCGGAGCTATAATATATATTATAGCACGAGTCAGCCAGCTCTCTTATCACCATTCACTTTGTGTGCAAAGCGGGGGTCAAGCAGAATGGCCGGTCACTGATTGATTCGCCATTTTATTTGATCCCCGCTTTGCGTGAAAGTGAATGGCGACGAGAGAGCTTGCTGCCTCGCGCTATAATACATATTATAGCTGCCGTGTGTGATGCCCTTAAATCTTTCCCAAGATATATTTCTAGACACTCTGCAGTCTTATTTTGCGAAAAACCTACAAACGTGTGATTAGTTCCAGAAATATAACAGATGAAACTAGATAGTTCTGTATTTCGTAACATTTTGGTCACACTTTGTAAACATTCATTAACGGGTTGGCTTGGCAGAAATACCTAAACGACTTTTCTCCTGCTTGACTTACTATATTTTCAAGTACGCGCCCGCTATTAATAGCCCGAAATAACGATCAGTTCCTTAAAAAAACTATATTTACTAAAAGTAAGTACCGCAGCAAAAGGGAAAAACACTAGTCTCAGACCCCTAAATATTTAACGAGTCTAAGGACGCCCTTTGGGCGTTTGCGCACTCATCCGTATCCGATTCTTATCCGGTCCGTTTTTGATCCGTAAAAAAACGGACGGTAAATTCACGTCTAGCGTTTGCGCACTCATCCGTATCCGATCCGGTTTTCATTCGTATTTGAGACGATATTGCGTGATATTGTCGTAGTGATGTGCTGAGTCGAGCTGACTGACTGAGCTGATCTCGACCATAATGCTATAGAAGCAAGAAGCGCACTGACTGATGAGCAGTCGACTGTACTCGAGTATAGATTTCGGGTACTTATAGAATTCGAATACTAGGTTGATCTTTTTTAACTATATCTTATGTAATGTAGATCCCGCAATAAAGTCGCTCACGTTACTCGTATAGTTCGTTTCACGTAAATAGAATCCTGGTCTCTTGTCTCGAGTGTGCATTCGATTATTTTTGTAACGAGTACCAAAATACTTGTTTATAAAAAAATAGTCAATTTGGCACATCACTAGCAGCGCGAGCTTTCCCCTCCCCGTACCTCACTCTTCATCCGTAAAAAAATCGTGTAGAGCGCAAGCGTACGTACAATTTGTATGGCGGCCACTTCGACTCGGTTTTGATCCGTAAAAAAACTGATCCGGAGTGAGAATTTACGGATCGAAAACGAACCGGATACGTATGGGTGCGTAAGCGTCCATACAATTACTAGGATGGCAGAACCGGATCAGGAACGGATAAGAATCGAATGAGAATCGGATGAGTGCGCAAACGCCCTTAGAATTCAGAAGGGCACGGATCTCGACCTAGGACGTTGTCGGAGAGAGATAGGTTGATTATCTGTGCATCGAAGGAGTTTCTATCAATGCTTCCAAAGCACGGAATTATCTTACTTTTTCGCATATCAAGTAAAATAATAATAATAAATAATAATTTATTGAGAAACTTATTTTACAATATAATACTATCGACTAGTATCGACTAAACATTCCAATAGGGATACAATAAAACATATACTTTCAGGTAGATTCCTGTGCTTCAGGCGAAAACAATTGGTCTTAATTAACAATCTCACAATTAAAATAAATAATAACAAATTACAAAAGTTAGATTCTAAAATTAGTATACTTATAGACAAAATTAGAGGGCATTATGTAAAAAGTACAAATTACCTATATAAAATTTGATACATGAAACAAAACAATAATTTTAAGACTAACAATAACATGTCTTCGTAGGACATATTCAAAAGTATTCATTCCAAAAATTTCTGAAGCTCGTCGTCTGAGATTCAGCCTGCAGTTTTTTTTCCCTTTACTGACGTCTGATCTTGCGATGACAACGACGATGAAGTTGCGTGTTCTTTCTTCGGGTTTGTCGATGATGAAGCTGCGTGTTCTTATCTTCGGGGTCACCAGTTTACCGGCAGGGGGCCGTTACAAATTACAAGTACAATTTGACGTACATTGCGTAGACGGTTAGAGAAAACGATAAGGGCTTACAGTTTAGGCGAATTTGCTACGCAATGTATATCACATTGTAACTTGTTACTAGTAACTTGTAGCTTCGTGAAACGGCCCCCAGGTTGGAGTGTAGCGTGTGTAGCTAGTTGGTCAGGGAGAGGGTTGAAATGATACAATTTGTTGTTGCGAGTGAGGTCGGTGCAGATCTGATTTATTATCAAAATGTTCGTCAAATTAAACAATTTGAACCTTTAGATAAATGTGCAACTACCTACAAAATAACTGAGATGTAGGGATACCTACAAGACCAAGGCGACAGTCACATGGGACAGTCTTAAAGTAATTTTTGTTTGACAACAGTGTCCCCGCTGGGATTCGAACCCATGACCTCCGTACGAACGCTTTACTTCTCGGTTACGAAGGCAGTATTACGTGGTACGGAGGAGTTATTACTAGTACAACAAGGTCATCAGAGTTCATTAACTTATAAAGAAAAATTAAACCCTCCATCTGACACAGAGGTGTTTTTTTTATAATGGTAGTAGTCTTAACTGTAACACTAACAGTACCTATAGTATCGATTGGTTAATTCTTTGTCAAGAAATATTTTTATCTCGGTCGACATAAAAAGAAGTGACGTCATCCTATTTAAGGTAGGGTCCACCCCCACAGAGTTATCAGTACTTGGGGAACTTACCATTTTCCCGACTTCGCGAAACTGAAGATAACCTGTACGCGAAAGTAACTAGGTACTATGTGCAGCATTTTTGTTTCTGGTTCTTTTTTTCGTAACATTTTTAAACCGCTTTTTAATACAAAAGACATCAACGCGTACCTTAGTGCTACGAGTATGCGCGATGTTTTTATTTTTATTGATCCTTTTTCCGGTAGGGTTATTATTTATTATGTATTAATAACTAAATTAGTTACGTCGTATGTATAGTCCGGTTGGTTGGTAGATCTTCTGTCTTCTAAACAGTGTGTCCCAGGTTCGAATTCCTGGCGGCCAGGTATTTGAATAGTGAATTTAAATTCTTCTTCTTGATTGGTAATTCGGTAATCTTCTTCATCGTGTGGGTTGTAAGGTCGACAACCAACCTCACAAACCCTAGTGTCAGTGTTATAGAGTCGCCAAAGGCCACTGACATGGCCGCGAGCCGGGACCAACGGCTTAACGTGCCTTCCGAAGCACGGTATCTTTCTTTTCGGACAATCAGGTGATTCAGCCAAGTTCTCACCAAACTGAAAATAGCTTAGCAAATATATTTTTTTTTGACAATGTTCCCACTGGGAATCGAACCCGAAACTTCCGTAATGAGCGGCGAAATCTCGACCACACGGCCACGGAGGCTGGTAATTCAGTAATTAAGGCGATTAAGCCTTAGTCGACTACGCGGTCAAAAACGGATGGGTCCACTACACAGGTACAATAGTTATAAACTCCGTCGTTGAACGTGGAGTATTCTTTCATTACGGCGCAGTTCGTTTCCCGATGGAGACGCATGATGAAACAAAAATAACTTTGTAAGACTGTCCTCAGTTTGGACATTGCAGGCAGAATCAACTGATTGTCCAAAATGAAACCGTGCTTCGGCAGGCATGTAAACCCTTACTCTTGACGACGTGTGGATACGATAGGATCCCTCCGGTCATCATCGATTTTGGTAGTTGGAAGTGAATAATTATAGAAATATAATGAATAGGATAGACCTTTATTCACCTACTTAGACCATTACCCTGAAGTTTATAAAAGTATGGGTAGGTGGAAGTGGGCGGGACACTGATGGCTGTTGGGACAGACAAAGGTACCTACTCTAGCTGGCTCTCGAAACGAGGACGCGGCGCGGCGTGGGCCGGCCCCCCACTGGTGGACGATGATCTGGCGAAGGTCGCGGGAAGCCGCCGGATGCGGGCCACGCCAGACCGGTCGTGGGGGGCCTTGGCCTTTATCTGGCACTTCGGGCAGTGTATGATGAATTGTTGATATCGTTCACATTCGCTGTTGCTATTTGCTGTTTGTTGCTATTGCGAAATATTAACCTAGGCTTATTTTTGGTTTGCCGACTGTCATCGACAGAAATAAAGTGACTAAAGGGCATCACACACGGCAGCTATAATATACAACGTGTTACAAAAAATACCAAAAAAAATAATATCCTTCATTACAGGCATTTCCCATCTCTAGCGTCAATTGACACCTAAAATATAGACTATCGATTATCAGAACGGAAAAGTATTTGTACACCATTTGTGCCTACATTTTTAAAAGAGATGTACTTAAATCAATTTATGTTAGAAAACATTTTATTTTTTGCCTTAATTATCTTGTTTATGTATTTACAAATATTATTATTTTGAAATATTTAGTTCATGATTTCATTAATTTATTATTTCATAACAATTATTTCACAAAGGTTTTTTTATTTATTTGTAGTTTTTCATTTTTAAATTGATTGTTCTAATGTGAATGTTATGGTACAAGTAGTACGTGTAAACATTTTTAACCATAGCGGTAAAAATAGGCACATTGACCTAAAATTACATATCTGGTCCGAATATTCTTTGACACAGCTGATCACTAGAGGTGGGAAAATTTCAATTAAATGCCTTTGATAAAAATATTCTTTTTTTGGTATTTTTTGTAACACGTTGTATATTATAGCACGAGGCAGCCAGCTCTCTCGTCGCCATTCACTTTCACGCAAAGCGGGGGTCAAACAAAATGGCGAATCGATCAGTGACCGGCCATTTTGCTTGACCCCCGCTTTGCCCACAAAGTGAATGGTGATGAGAGAGCTGGCTGCCTCGTGCTATAATATATATTATAGCTCCGTCTGTGACGGGCTTTACACACACAGGGTTACGCTCTAAACATTCAAATTCAAAATGTTTATTGCGTTCATGTTGTATACAGGTCTTAAGAGTACAAAAGAAGTTTCAAACATGAGCCCTGCGAGGGCACTGCAAATATTGGTTATCACAAACTAGAACTTATCATAACTAATTAAACATATTTTACAGTTAATAACAACCGTAACAAATTAAATATGTACATACTAAGATTTAGAACTTATCCTCTAGAAACTCTTGCAGTGTGTAATAGCATTTATATAGAAGAATGTATTTTTAAATTTCTGAACGTTTTCTATATTCTTTAATTCTTCTGGAATTTTATTATAGATTTTTACATTCATTGCAAAAGGTCCTGAATGAAGCATTTGTAATTTTGAAAAGGGTATGTCTAGTCTGGTTTGTTGTCGTGAATATTTTGGGAAGGAACTGTTGAGTAAAATAGAGATACAATATTTATGTTTTTAAAATGTTCTTTACAGCCTTAGATAAATGAAAGGCTTCTATTGGTTTTATGTTTTGTATTATACGTAGGTATAATTTTTTTTTAAGAAGAAGAAACTAAAACAATGCACAGTGTGATCCAATGTCATTAAAAAAAAGGATTATAGACCACTTTCTTGGCCGACTGTACGTTTATTCAACGCTCTTACGTTCAAGGAAAACATCGTGTGGAAACCTGCACACTCCTGCGAAGAAATTCAAAGGTTGTGTATGAAGTCGACCAACCCGCACTGGGCCCTCGTGGTTACCCTAATTCAGGATAGGCTCGAGCCCAAAGAGTTTCCGAGCCTCTCGGAGGGGACGTACTTATATGAGCTGTTATGAAGAGTGTATAGTCACCTGCAGAGAAATCAGACCCCCCTGGCATGGAATAGTGCGTAGTAACTAAGGGCGGTCCAATTTCTCACCTGCTGACCGCACATAATGGATGATATTAGCCGAGTTTCAGGTGGTTTTCAAACTGAAAGCAAAGCAGAAGTTCTTGTTGCAATAGGGGATCGGACTACATTTTTTTATTTTATAAATACAAACTTCTTAGTTTCTGCTATCGAACACTAAAATAATTTTTGCTTTATCTTTAAAATTGAACGAGTTATAAAGGTTTGAAATTCAACATTCGACAGAGAGGCACATACCCACTTGTGCCGTCATTTGTTAGTAACGCCATATAATCTCCATACAAAAAATCGTTTTTGAAAGAGACAGACATATTGAAACATTAAAAAATCACTATAAATTCATTTTTCAACCGATTCTCTTTTTTCTTCGCGAATCGTCTGCTTCTAATCTATATTTTAAAAATAATTCATAAAATATGGTAAATTAATAAAATATGGTGAACAGTCCAATCCCCTATTATTTATTATAGGTAGCCTAATTGCAAAAGTAACAATCTTTCCAGGCAACCTTATTTCACAATACATGTATTTTAGCAAGATATACAAATGAATAAAACCTCCCCAGGTGGATGACGAGAACCGGGCCGGTCAACAAGGCGGGTACATTCGGTCAGCGGACCCGGTGCGGCCCTTCGAGTGCGCCGTCTGCCATAAGACGTACAAACGCAAGGATCACCTTAAGCTGCACGGCCTCACGCATGTCGAGAAGGACAAGATTTGCTCCGAGTGCGGGAAAGGTAAGCATTTTATTGCTGAATTAATTAAATAAAAATATATAACATGTCAAACTTAAAACTAAAACTTAAACCTACCTACTAAACAAACCACTCCGAATCGTACCCGGCGGGAATGTGCCCATCACGCTGGCGGCATTGCCTCGTTGGATAGCCAGCGAGATGTGCTGAACCAGATACGACTCGGCGCGGGGGTCAGCTCCATTTTGTCGCAACCGCCGCCCCAGTTCCTTTACAAAGTCTTTGGCTGTAGCACACCAAGACCCTGCAACCTCCACCGCGAATGGAACAAAATGGTAAGATTGCGTCAAATTTTCATTGCTACCAGCTATAGGTATGTGGCCCAGGAGCCGCCACAAGCTGCTAAACACCACACGAAGAGTGTTGTAGAGGATTGATATGTGGCAATATCCAGGGCGCAGTAAAAAAAAAAGGTATTTATAGGTATATTATATAACTGACATGGAAAATAGTAGATAAGCTCTAGGAGTCCATGATAGCTTTGACGTCGAAAAATGATTTGTAAAAATCTTAATTGACTTTGACTTTGAGTTTACTATCGGAGATCAGGACATCAAGTGAAGTATTTAGCAGAAAAAAGACAAAATCGAAACGTAAGAAATCTAAATTTTGAAAATGAATTTAAAATGAAAGATAAAACTGCCAGCAAGAAAGGTTGCCAGTCATAAAACAGGAAAGAGGACGAATGCCTCGTTACAGGTATAATAATAATAATAAAAATAAAAATCTTTATTTCGCTCCCACAACAGTATAGTTAGGTATACGTCTCCACTGAGTGGCTCGAGCCTACTTGGCCCAGTGAAGCTTAGTATCACATTCTCATGACTTTGATTGAATTAGGAATGATGAAATCCGCAGCCAAACTGAATTCACTGACAGCCCGAAGAATTGCAAAACTTATTTATTATTTATTTATTCATTTATATAAGGTACACCTGCAGTACACAAACGCAACATTAAAAAGAAACAGTGTAAACATAGGTTCTTGTTATGTGTACCTTTACGCGTTTAAAACGTTGGCCAAAGCATGTTCTGTCCGATCCTGTCGATCCCATCCAGTCTGCTGTTGAGATAGCCATTGCCAATAGGGTACACTCCACAGAATGCCCTTCTGGTAGCAACCGCACCCGCCGGCGGGGACGCGGTAGACCCAATCAAGTTCTGCATATTCCTGGAAGACCCCGTCAGGGTCATTCCTCTCCCGAGCGCTTCTCGCCATGGCAACGTCCTAGGCCGAGATCCGTGCCCCCAAGTGGGCGCCCTTAGGCTGTTGCTATTAATTCTAGGGGTAAGAGCCTTCCGCTCCCCCAAAAGTCCGGTTACGCTTGATACGTCGATTTTGCGACACAAGCATTAGGTCCATGTCAAAAATAATAATAATAATAATAATGAACTCGATAACATCAATGAATTTAAAATTAGGATTAAAAAGCGAAAACTACTTAACACAAAACAAAAACAATATTTTACAAGTATATGGTTTCAGATAACAATATTTGTTAGGAAAAATCCTCTATCATCTATACATACTAATTGTTTTATGATGTATGTAAGCTAGAAGCTTCTCTCCTAGCGGCTAAGGAGGCCCTACGATCTGGTGAAGGTTGCAGGAAGCTGGCTGCGGGCCAAGCAGCATTGTGAAGATCCTTGTAGGAGAGGCAGTATTGTCCAGCAGTGGACGTCTTTTAGCTGAGATTTTTTTTTTTTTAATGGCATAATTTGTACTTTATGCTGGCTGGGAATCAAGCAAACGAAAAATACAAAATTACTCTCTTTCGATTTTATTATACCAACCGATAGTCAAATAAACATTATCTCTAATAGGATCACTAATAACAGCTTACCCATAATTAGTGATGGTATTTTCGTTCTTCTTCTTCTTCCAGTGCCATACCCTAACGGGTGTCGGCGACCATCTCTCTAAACTCCTCTCTATGTTCTGTCATCCTTCTTAAGTCTATAGCTCTGTCTATGCCGGTCCAACTTTTCAGGTTGTCGTACCAGGACGTTCTTATCCTTCCTCTCCTCCTCTTGCCCTCAATTTTTCCCTCAATTATCTCTTGCAATATGCTGTATTTGTTATTTCGGTAAATATGACCGTAGTATGCAATCTTTCTCCTTTTGAGCGTTGTTACTACTTCCAGGTTCTTTTTCATCCTATTAAGTACCTCCAAGTTGGTTATCTTATCACGCCATGATATTTTTGTGACGCCATGTTATTTTCGTTCTAAATACAAAAAATAAAAAGAGGAAATATTTTAAGAGGTTTACTTTTTTATTTCAATTAAACGAAAAAATTAATAGTCTAACAAAAATACTCTAAATATAATTACTAAGTATATTCTATGGACTTTTGACTATTTCAAAGTGTTTTGTCTCGATCTTGAATTTATAAATTCTTGTAATTCGTGTATTCGTATTCCACCTTGATATTCTGTGATGTAGTAACTGATACGAGAGAAACCTCATTTTATTTTTCACGGGAATGCAAAGAAAATAGAATCTGTCGAACCTAAATCGATTCGGCGTCCCTTTGTATTTGTGTCTTGACCTAAGTTTGGTTTAGGTTCACCTAAAACACTGCTTTGTGACTAAATAAAAAAAAGAATACGGTTCCCATTCGTTCTTCGACAAAACGATTTGAAATAATTTTGTTTTAACGATGCTATATTGCTAATAATTTCAGTAACTTTTTAAACAATATCATCCATATACGCAGTATTTTTTTAACAATATCATCCATATACGCGGATGATATTAGCCGAGTTTCAGGTGGTTTTCAAACTGAAAGCAAAGCAGAAGTTCTTGTTGCAATAGGGGATCGGACTACTCATTTTTAATTTTATAAATCCAAACTTTAGTTTCTGCTATCGAACACTAAAATAATTTTTGTTGTATCTTTAAAATTGACCGAGTTATAAAGGTTTGAAATTCAAGATTAGACAGAGAGGCACATACCCACTTGTGACGTCATTTGTTAGCAACGCCATATAATCTCCATACAAAAAATCGTTTTATAAAAGAGACAGACATATTGAAACTTTAAAAAAACACTGTAAATTCGTTTTTCAACCGATTCTGTTTTTTTCTTCGCGAATCGTCTGCTACTAATCTATATTTTAAAAATAATTCGTAAAATATGGTAAATTCATAAAATATGGTGAACAGTCCGATCCCCTATTGTTAACGCTGTTGATTATTCCACATCACTATTTCAAATAGACCGATAAACAGTCTGCAATCGGCATAATTTCATCTGGACACAAATTCAGTGGGATAAATCGTCTGGATACGTCTAAAAAAAACACCAAATTTTTCCCCGACCCTTCGACCGTTGAAAGTCAAAATCAATATTTTCAAACTTAGAATATCCCTTCGCATACTCGTGTAGGTAGACGTATGGTGTAGGGCAGCTTAGCCCAAGCGACCTTTATTAGACCCTCCCTCTAGTAGGGGAGGCCCCTAGCCCCTACGGACCAGCGAGGGGCGAGGGGGGCTAGATTACCAACGACTTGGATATCTAATTTATTTTTGGGAGGGGTGACTTTTTGCGTATTTTTTTATTTTAGTATTTTGAATCGTGCTTTAAAATATATATTTTTTGTAACTAAAGTATTTGTTAGCTGGGTGATTGACCGAGAATTGATAAATACATAGCTAGTTTTGAGCTTTGCTCGGTGTCTGTCTCTGTCACAATCATCATCAACAGCAGATATGTCCCAACAGAGGGTCTCGAGCCTACACTGAACTAGGCTAATCAGGCGGTGTCTTTATAGTACCTCAATATCAAATTACTGGTTGGTTCTATGTAGTACTTCCATCTTATTCCTTACTAGCGGTCCGCCCACGGCTACCCTCGCGTTGTGTAAGATTTTCCCGTGGAAATAAGACTTTTTCCTAGTATCCTATGTGTTAATCCAGGGTATAAACTATCTCTATTCCAAACATCCCAATCCGTTCAGTTGTTTTAAGAGTAACATACATCCATACGTCAAAACTTTCGCGTGATATTAGTAAGGATATGACTGCAGTATACTATATAGCTATAGGGTTATTATGTAGTTAGGTTAATTAAAGTGTTTGTACTGACCCAAATCCGTCTTACGAACAGATTTAGATACTTAAATGAGTGGTTCATTACTTTGCAATTAACAAAGTGTTTTCTGAGGCACATAAAACGCTCCAAACAACTGCAGCAATGGTTGACACGAAACGACTAACGATATAGGTACCCCGTTCAACATAGCTCCGTGATTAATAATAGCAGTTATACTAGTATAGTGGACGTATCACATCTCTAAAACGATCTGCCAAAGGGTATATTCTGAATCAGACTTTCAGCGCCGTCAGCGATCAGAAAAGCAAAAAAATGTATGGGTTTCGCCCGCTGACAGCGCTATTACGGGTGCTGTAATCGATTTCAGCGCGTTTCGGAACGCAGGGAAAATCACGGAGCTATGTTGGACGAAATAAAATAATAATAAAAATATAAAATATTCCGAGAACATTAGTATAGGTATAGTTACAAAAACAATTGCTACCACTATTATATTTTTTGTTCCTATGGAATACTCCAAGTAAGGCCCGGTTTCCACCAAAGCGGAGAGGAGAGCTACACACATCTTCGCACAGCCGCGCCTCGCTTGCTATAGAAAAATTAAACATCTCCTCTTCGCTCCGCTCGATCCATTTCCACTGAAGCTAAGCGAAGAGATGTGGAAATAACGAAATCTGATTGGTTATTCAAACACATCTCCCGCTCAGCTTTGGTGGAAACCGGGCCTAAGTATCCGCGTGGCGTCTCGTTTCAATAGAAGCAGCTCTCAACTCGTCTCTCCCCTTGTCAAAGTTTAGGCTTGGATGGACCCCTCCCTGAATGCTACATCGGTCCCTCCATGTTTATTTGGGGCTCTGACAACTAATGCCGAGTTGGGAAGGAACTAGCTTGATAGATGTATAAAAAAGTATGTGCAATATTGAACACAAGATTGCATGCAAGCGTAACACTTCGGTCCGAAAAAAAAAAACTTTGATTGCATTTATTCTTATCTCCATAAATAAAGGATTGGAGTAAAATTTGCTAACTTCATTATTTAGGGTACTTTTAATTTACAGTTTGTTCCTAATGACACCTTGTAGTTATGTACAGGATATTAAAATTTTCAATTTTCCTATCGTCGGAAAACCTTATGAAAAAATCAAAAAATTGGTTCTTCCAAGACTCGTACCTACTCGTACATAGTTATGCGTGATTTATACTTTGATATTATATTATATACAAATACTCGAAATTGCTCTATAAACTAAATAATATAATGCCCAGTAGGATTGACTGATGAAAAGACTCATGCCGTGACGGTGACTGACATCTTTTTGAACTTTTTAAACAGACGAAAAATACTTGTGAAATGATTGAATGAGTTCTCTTTGCACTCGCAATTTGCCTACATCGTTATTTCAAAACAAAGTAAGGGGGCTCCAACATTTCATCCCCCTTGTGCAACATTTCCTGCACGTGGGATGTACAAAAACTAGGCTCTGACGGACGACTTACCAAAGAGGGTTGACTGACGATAGGCACGCGGCCGGGCGTACACTCGTACTAGCAAATTAGCCAACACTTTTACAACATGGAGACATTTTGTGGGCCACGTGACGTGACCTTGGGCAAGAGGAAAAAGTTTATTATAAAATAACCATTTAAAACAAAAAGAGGATAGAATTATAGGAATGGGCCACGCGAGCTCGGTTTATAATATCGTAGGTGTGGATCGATTTTACACACTTCGCGGTTTGAACTGCGTCCTCACAAATAAGAGGCAGCCGGCTCTAGCGGCTGTACCACGGACGTTCAAGATTATCACAGAACAAATTCCTATCTATGGCTAAGCGTTTGCAAAAAGAAAACATTTGTTATTCTTACTGAAGATAATCATCTTTAGGAAAAGAAGTCGGCCGTTGTGCTGCGCGCAGTGCGCGCTTTATAAAATAATATAAAAGTGAACTAAACTTAAAAGTATAACTTTAACGGTCTCCCCTTCTATTGAAGCAAACGTTATTATGTCCCCCCCCGCGCTAAAAGCGACATGTGTACCCCGGTATCCCCCCTCACTAACTCTCCTCTACTCAGCCCCTATTTCTAAGCAACCGGTCGGGTAAAGTTGCAACAAGGGGGTTCGCTCTCAGGTAGTCAGTGGGAACACGAATGAAATATGATCTTTTTGTTGGACGGTGAAGAGGATCGGAAAGCGGGTATTTTTAGGCGAAAGCGTGAAATAACAAAACAAAAATTTTGCCGAAGATAATTATCTAGTATTTTACGTGCATAGGTAGTTTATTCTAGATTGATCTAAGATTCAGATTAAAATTACGAAAAACATCAAATGTACAATTTTCGTAATAAATTATATTAAGATTTTGTTATTATTATTTTAGAATATGCGCTCGAACACAGTAAACCAACATTATTTCGTTGCGTGTCCAAAAACTCTGAACTTGTAATAAATCTTCAAACTTATTTTGCTTTATAAAGTTTTCACTATAATAAATACCGCATTACATCCGCAACCAGTGACGAAAGGTTCCATGGGAAGAGAAGCGATTTCGTAGCTCGTGGGCGGAGAGAGGAAATCGTTCTATTTCTAACTCGTCGTATCCTTTCTATTCTAAAGATAGATCTTCAGTTTCCCATAAAGAAGAAAAAAAGGAAACACGTTGCGTTCAAAAGACTCGCTGCAGTGACGTACTTTTAAAACTTGGGCCTTGCTAACTTGTATTACGAACCACCCGTTGCTTTTCAACTTGATTGTCTAATTTTAGAGTGTATTTAGCAAGGGAATGGGTTATCTAATTTCTTATTTAGTCACACAAAGCTTGAAGCTGATAAAGTTCGGCAACCATCGGCTATTTTTTTGTTTTGTGTCTGTCTCAATTTTCTTGAGTTGAGGTAAACGTAATTTAACATGTCGCCTGTAATGCACCTACGTACGACGTAGGTGCAGCGTGTTTAGACTGCCGTGCGCGTAAACCCGCCTCGTAGGTGCAATAATTTCCTATATGACTGCGCGGCTCCTACGTCGTCGTAGGTGCGCTGTTACCAAACGCGTATGCGGCCGCCTACCGAGGCGGGTGGGGGCGCATGGCTGTATTATTGCGTTTAAAAAAAAAGGTTTCGAAACGGTCCCTTTTTTTACAAGAATTCAAAGTGCCTTTTATTGTGTCCTATTCCTTGGGGATTTTCTTTACCTCATATAGCGAGATGGTTGTAAAGTGGACCGCACGTCAGTGAACGACCTTCAGAGCTCCCTTATTTCGTTGCAGTAAAAGCGCTGAAATATATTTTTTTACGGTTAATGTTCTCAGTGTTAATGTTCATGCAGACTTATAATACAACCCAATGGTTGTTAGTGCCCCCTGTCTAAAAATCTTTGCAGACTTTATGTGGTTTATCAAATCCGTGGTTCCAGGATTCCACAAAGAGGAGCAGCTCCTTCTGCACATGAGCTGTCACCTGAAGCCGCTCAGCGCCAGCCCCGTGGCCGACATGCAGGCCATGATCGGCAACTGCGATATCAAGATCATGGTGAGTGGTTTCAATAATACTTGCCGGGTTCTAACGTCATCAGCTTTTTGAGTTGAGGACTAGCTTTCCACCTGCGATTTCGCCCGTGTTTAATGCAGTTTTTCCCACGGTAAAAGTAGCTTGTTGTGTTGTCCATGTATAAGAAAGAAAGAAAGAAAATAATTTATTCATCACACAATAATAATATGAATAATATTTATTTATGAAATTTGTCATTTTTACATTTGTATTATGCGTCAAACTGCAGAAACATGGCCACAGAATTAATATTTTTTTTTTTATATTTGGAAGATTTACAGACAAATAATTATTATATAGTAGAAAGATAGAGAAGAGTAAAATGCTTACAACAAATCTTCACCAATAGAAAAACAAATCAAATCACAACACAAACAGACGGTAATTGAAAGAAGAGAACACAATAGAAAAGACGAAATTAAAAAAAAAAACTATTGCTAGGTACCTATCAAGGGGACATGCAAATCACCTACTGGAGCAAAATCAAACAAAGTGCGTCTTTGTCAATAGCCGTTTCACACTTGCTGTGCTGGTGCAAAAACGATATACATGGCGCTAAGTAAGACCGAATTGATTTATTAACCGATTGAATGTAATTTTTGGTTCCACACATAGAACGCACCCTAGACCAGTTTATAGTACACCTGCCTGCAATTTCGAGTTCTGCCCAGGGCAGACATTTGCGTGGTGGGCAATTGTGTTTACCTTGTTTCTGGGCTAGTAATGTACATATTTATTATATGAATGTATACAACTGTCAGTTCAGTACAGGCAGTGCAGTGTCTATTTTGGGGTCAGATGACCGTGTCTATAATTATCTATACATACAAGTATTTCTTTGGGTATGTATTCCGAATCAGATTTCACGGCTCAAAGTACTGACAGCGATTACTCGCGTACCGATTCAGAAATCGCGATAATACGGCTCATGAGCGAAATCAAAACGGAACGGCGTTTGAGCGCGCTGAAACTGCTTATAACTCAGTCTTGCCAGATGTTGATTACCGTACCAAAACTGGCAAAATTCTAAATTATTATACGTATTAAACAAGTATCGTACAGCTGTGAAAACAGCACTTTTCGCATGGCTAGTACCCAAAATAAGAAAAGGTATGCGAATTTTTAAAAATGGAGATGTAAATATCCACATGAAATTAAAAAAAATACAAAAAAGAATGTTTGATATTTATATTTATATTTTATCAGATTGCCTATGATATTATCTTATGTATGTATGTGCCTGAGTCAAAACTATCGTAATATATACATAACCTACTCGATACTTTTACTATCGAACATCTGGCAGCCCTAACCTACAAAACTGATTGATATAAAATATTTCAGTAATTTATCGCCATTTCATAATTGAATAACGTGTTTTTAATTTTGTTCAACCAAATAAAAATAAGGCACGTTAATTTTACATTAAAACATTAACATTTAACTTTTAAATATAATTAAACAATATGTCAAAGGCGAAATGACTTTACGTGTTTGAATCAAACCGTCTCCGGGGCCCTTAACACATCAGCACATTCCACGATCAGGCGATGAGTTTCTGGAATAATCCTATGAACAATCGAAGGTTGCGCAATATTGGTGTGGCAAAGTTAGGGTTCAAACCCGTAACAAAGGTTTCTGTCAGAGTTCTTCCTATAGTAACCCGAGTATAGTTTATCATATTAGCGTGCGTAACCTTCCAGCCCCTAGACTCGAACCTACTCGTCCCTCGTCCGGACTACAATCCCTCACCATCGTCGGAGAGTCGCCCGCACGAGTGCCCGGTGTGCCACCGCCGGTTCAAGCGCCGACAACACCTCAAGGTGCACGCCAATGTGCATCTGAAGAACCTCCCGCCTACCATCTGGTGCTCGCTGTGTAACGAAGGTAAGGAACTAAGAGTTTAAGCGCTTGTGATTGTGATATAGAGGATTGGAGATGTGGTAGCTTCTAATGGGCTTAAGTACCCAAAGAGCAGTGTTCATGTTCGAAGTATTCTTGCGAGATCGAATCGAGCATGATGAGATATGCAGATAAATCGAACTTACCGACGACGTAACTGAGGCAGCTTATGGGGCCTATGTCTCGCCCAGATATCTGGGAATATCCAAGATTTTTTTTTATTATTCGTATTTTATTAGATTTTTAGAAACTTCCGTTTTTACGGTATATTTTACTTGTTGTTTATTTCCAAACACTAGAGAGATAATATTTTAGAAAACAACCAAAAACGTAAACCTTCCGGCGGGACTTGAACCCACAGAAATTATGGTGACGTCATAATTTCATTGAAAACAAGTAAGAACAAATTTCGGCGCTGCCACTATGCCCTCCGTGGTGTAGTTGGTAAGCACGTTGGCTGCGTATAGGCCGAAGGTCGTGGGTTCAAGTCCCGCCGGAAAGTTTACGTTTTTGGTTGTTTTCTAGTAAGAATAGCCGTCGTAATCGCCCTTATTCAGGATAAGTTCGAGCTCCTCAGTAGGGACGAGTGTGAGCTGGTGAACTGAAACTAAATAGAACTGAATTTTTACACTAAAATTGTCACAACAACAAAAAAAAAACAATCAAAAAACAAATAAATAAATCAATCTTAAAACATATTGAACTAGCGGTCCGCCCGCGGCTACGCTCCCGTTACGTAAGATTTTCCCGTGGGAATACGACTTTTCCCGGTAAAAAGTATCCTATGTGTTAATCCAGGGTACAAATTATCTCTATTCCAAATTTCATCCAAATCCGTCCAGTAGTTTAGGCGTGAAAGCGGAACAAACATCTAAATATCAAAATATATTTTCACATATTTATAATATTAGTGTGATGTGATTTTTAAATCTATTATTATGTATGTAGGTATATATGTAGGTTTGTATGCCCTAAGTAGTTTGTTTATGTAACTTTGATTAATAGTATTAAATAGCTTATCCTATTCTGTTTTTCTTGTGTGCATCGTCCCACAGTTCCAATGAAGTTTTCTTGTACCCTAAGGTTGCCTGGAAGAAATTGCTACCTTAGCAATAAGGCCGCCTATCTGTACACCCTTTTATCTATCTTCTGTACTTTCAAGCTATATCCTTGTGTGCAATAAAGTATATTCTATTCTATTGTTCTCGACAGGTTTCCAGAGCAACTCTCAGTTCGAGGGTCACGCGTGCGTCCCGCAGACAGAGCCGGGCGACCGCGGCGCGGCCACGCAGGGCGGAGCGCCGGCACCACGCGCCGACTGCAGGAAGGAAAACAGCCCCGTGCACTTCGTGTCGGTGAGCACACACACATCTGTATCATCAACACAAGAATTTCAAACATTCAAACAAAGTTGAGTTGACAGATGCTTGGTGCCGTGTGGTGACGGCAGAGTGGAATACATTTGTCACCAACCGCTACTCTTCCCGTGGGTGTCGTAAGAGGCGACTTAGGGACTACACATTGAACAGGGAACGGGCAGCAGCGCTCTCTGATGCAGTAACCTTTTAATCTGCGATCTCCAACCCGCCTGCCAAGCGTGGAGATTATGGCAAAACCAAACACGCGGAGTGGAGGAGGCTCATAGTCCAGCAGTGGACTGTAACGGGCCGTTGATTTTGATTTGATTGACAGATGCTTAATCCAATACGGGATCGGACTACTTTTATTTTATTTTAAAAATCCAAACTTCTTAGTTTCTGCTATCGAACACAAAGAATTTTTGCTCTATCTTTAAAATTGACCGAGTTAAGGTTTGAAATTCAAGATTAGACAGAGAGGCACATACCCACTTGTGACGTCATTGGTTAGTAGCGCCATATAATCTCCATACAAAAATTTTTTTGAAAGAGACATATTGAAATTTTAAAAAATTACTGTTAATTCGTTTTTCAAGCGATTCTGTTTTTTTTCTTCGCGAATCGTTTGCTATTAATCTATATTTTAAATATAATTCATAAAATATTGTAAATTCATAAAATATGGTGAACAGTCCGATCCCCTATTTATGCCTAGAATCCTTATTCGTAGCTAGAATCATTTATTTACAACAAGCCCAGATATAGCGCGTCATACAAAAATACACTAGAAAAATGTCACCTATTTGAAGGTATGTTTGTGACCGCTGTTTTCTTTTTTTAGGACACACTTTTCGTGAATAATAAAAGTACGTACTACGCGAAGTGTGAATATAAAGTAACCTTTTTACTAGTTTTTTACTTCTTTCCAATCCTATCTGGGACAGAGTTATAGGATTAAAAAGTTTCATGTGTATTACTGGTCGCATTTTTTTAACATTCATGTTCTATCTAGGCCTGTTGTAAATCAGTGCCTAGAATCGATCTGCAATTCATGTATTTTTTTTTTCGCTTAATTGATTATTTCATAACGCAATCGAATTATAACACTCTTTTATCCGCAGATCCCGATAGTGAACTGCATGGAAGAGCCCAATGAGCACACAGAAGAAGCGCACATCCCCACCCCACTGCGCGTGTACGTGTGCAAGTACTGCCACAAGCCGTTCCGCAGGAAGGACCACTACAAGATCCACCTGCACATCCACACCGGCGTCAAGTCCTTCTTCTGCACCGACTGCGGGAAAGGTCAGTGAACTGTGCCCAGCAAAGCTTTCAGACGCGCGTCGCCGAGCGGAGCGATAGCCTTTAGTTCCTCTGAGGTGCTAATCGATCAATCGATAACGTAAATTTCAGTTTATTACTTTTTTAATAATATTTTACGACTCTGAATGCGGATTGGATTTTACGGTTTGAAAGAGTTGAGTTTGTAAATGGAAGTTCACTGTAATATTGCTGGTGCGGATATATTATTTTTACTTACCCTTACTCTTCCCGTGGGTGTCGTAAGAGGCGACTTAGGGACTACACATTGAACAGGGAACGGGCAGCAGCGCTCTCTGATACAGTAACCTTTTAATCTGCGATCTCCAACCCGCCTGCCAAGCGTGGAGATTATGGCAAAACCAAACACGCGGAGTGGAGGAGGCTCATAGTCCAGCAGTGGACTGTAACGGGCCGTTGACGTTGATGATGGATATATTATTTTATACTGCTTAAAATGGTTTCACCATCTATAAATAGCTTTGCGTATGCAGTCCTACTATCAAAAACTAGTCGATAATTAATCCGTCTTCTCGTGGTCTTCTCCATCCCCAGGGTTCTACCGCAAGGACCACCTTCAGAAGCATTCTCAGGTGCACCAGAAGCCCAAGGCGCGTAAAGCCTTGCCAGACCTCTTCCCCATCAACATGCTCAGCAAGGATTCCAGCATCAAGCCGGAGATCACCATCACTGTGAGTCTATGGCTATATTTACTAACAACGTCAAAATCAGTTGGCACTGGTTTCATCATCAACAGCTCATATACATCCCCCACCGAGGGGCTCGAGCCTACCCTGAAGTAAAGCGACTGGCGCCGGTATACATTTGGGCAAATCCAGGAGCACAGATAATATAATACTACGTACAGATGCCTCATCTCATACAAAAAAACGGTACCCTCAAAACTCGGGCTATTTTGTGTCCTCTATTAGCTCACTAGATGGTGCTCTGTGCGCACTGACCTACAAAGTTGCGCAGATACGCCATCTAGTGCCAAGTTGACGACCTTGAGAGCGCCTTTATTATAAATATACTTCTTTTATTGTTTTCTGTTTGCTATTATTTGAATCTTTTCAAAAATTGTTACTACTATCCAAAAACATTAAAAATGTTTTAATGCATAAACGTTTTCATCTATCTATCTATCTATCATCTAATGCAAGAACAAAACATCGCTGTGTCAAGGGCCAAGTTTGATAAATATTACAACTATTAGATAATAGATGTCGCTGTATGTGTGATATGTCACAAACAATAACTATTAGACGATAGATAGCGCTGCAAATGATAACGATTGCTTAGACTCTACGTAGTGCCAATGTTGTCACTAATTTGGAACAAAATTTCCGTACTAAAGCGCCCACTACACTCTCGTCCGAAGTTCTTCGACGAAGTCTCACGAAGTGTCAAATTGGTGTAAAAGTGAAGCCCGAAGTTGCACGAAGTGCCTCTCTATACTCTCGTCCTCGGCTTACTTCGATCAACTTCGCTTCGTTTCGGGCTTCACTATGACACCAATTTGACACTTCGTGAGACTTCGTCGAAGAGCTTCGGACGAGAGTGTAGTGGGCGTTTAAGGAATGAGACCCCGCGCCAGGAGGGATGAATAGGAACACTTAACAAAAACATACTAATATTATACAGGGTGTAACATTTAGATCGGTCAGTATGGGAAAGTCTGAAACTATAAGATATACGAAGATCTGTTCTTATTCGATTCGACATCGATTTTAGTAACAAGAAAAACTGCATTAATAAACTGACCGATCTAAATGTTACAACCTATATATGTAAGTCTGTTCTACTCTCGTATTAATGAAATTAGGTACAACGATATTACAGTATGACATAAAAGATTAGACAAAAAATGAGGGCGCTGTACGGAGTAAATCGGCAACACTAACGATTTTTCAACCAATCATTGCAACTTCCTGTTTTTGGCTACCAATCACTGCCAGTTTATCTGGTGTTGCTATTGGTAAATAATTTAGTTCCATTAATATTTAATTTCTACTCTTTTGTGTCGCACTGTAGTCTGTCAAAAAACGAAGGGCTATTTTTTACCGCGGAAAATGTGTGTTTCCTACTGCACCTCACCGTAGTAAGATTACAATAGCATCTATGTAACGCGCTCGTAACTAGCGTTAATAGACTATGAAGATTCGCCTCTAAATGACGATAATTTAACTATTTATTTATGATGATAATAGATTATAAAAAATATCTTTAAAGGCGCCATCGAACAGCAAACTACGCGTGCCTCTCCAGATCAAGGTCCCGTATCAGATGGTGATATCCTCCGCGGGGGGCTCCCCGCGCGCGCTCACCGTCGACCCGCAGGCCTCGCGTCGAGCCTCATAGCCGCCACCACTGAGAGCACTGCTGGAAGGGGACGGCACGTCACTGCTGGAAGGGGACGGCACGTCACTGCTGGGACCGTCACTGGTGCGTCATGATAACGAATCGATAGCGTGCACGAATAGTGAGAAGCGAGTTGACGCCTACGGTCTGCTGACGCTTGGTTGATACCTAAGTTTCAATATGTTTTTTAATGATTGGAATCTTAGATCATCTAAGATTGGAATAAGCTGTTATACGTGAATATTATAGAAACTTATTCCTCCCCGTAAAGAAATTGTAGCGTTCTTAATGTTTCGGTCCCACAGCAGCAGCGGTCAGAGCCAGAGGTGAAAAATAATAGACTAATGATAGACCTCCACTTGACCCATATGAATGGCGACAAAAGAGCTGGCTGCCTCGATGAAAAGATGGCGACGACTCAACGCCCCCCCCCCCCCCCCCCCTATGTATTTTTTTTTTTGTAATGTTTCCTGACCAGGAAACTAGTCCTTCAGCCGGCCCCCCTCGTACTGCGCAGTGTTGCCAACAAAGTATGTTTATTATTTAATTGTATACGCGTTAAACATGAAATCATAACTTTCACTTATTGAAACGCTCATTTACTTGAGATCTCATTAGTTAAAGAATTTATAAATATCTTTACAATTTTGTATGTTCAAGCTTTACTTAGTCTTTTACAAATCCCTTAACTTTTCATTTATTTTCTAATTTTATGTGCGATGTACTTAAGGGAACTACATTTAAATCTTTTAGTTGAAGTGCGTTGATAATGAAATATCTACATGATGAAACTTAACGGTAATTATAAGGGTCCAAATGTATAGTATACCTTTGCAAAAGTTGTCAAAGAATATGATCTATCTTATCTAGAAATATGATATGAATGAATTTACATATTTAATGTACATAATACATATCGTACGAGAAGTTACAAATTTGTTTGCCAAATTCAACTAAAAACAATCCAAATAGATATCTACTATAAGTTTACAGATAAATATGTCTGTTGTTTATATTATTATAAATAACTATTACAGTTATTATTTGTAAATAGCAGTTATGCATGTATTAGATTCAAATTCAGAGTTTAACTTTAAATCAAGCTGATTTTCTAACTAATCTGTCTAGTAAGTATAAGCATGTTTGTCACACGTCGTGCCGGTGTACAAACACCTAGTTTAAGATTGTCAAAGTTCCTCTTTGTCTATGAGATGTTGTGATTTTCTGAATGTAAGTAAACTACGCAAACTATCCAATTTCAAGTGATGTAAAAAGTACAAAATCATGAAATAAAAATATTTTACACGTCCTGAATGTTGTTTATTAAATTCATAAATCCTTACTATCTAAACTGTAGTGAACCAAACAAACGCATTTTGATTAATTTCAATATATTTAACGAAATAAAAATAGTACCTACTTTTGACACAAGAGTTAACAAAAGGGCGCTGCTGCTGAACTATAATTATTATTCTAAACACTTTTGTTCTTAACAAGCTGCGAAATTAACTAGTTATTTATTTAAAGTCTAACTTGAACGAATATAATGAATTGCACACACAGGAATAACAACAGAATGGAAGTAAGAGAAGGAAGACATGTGCAGAGATCGGGTGTTCTGAGATAATTTCAATATGACAGCATGATGAAAATTAAACCTATAAAAAGTCAGATCTGAAACAGAACCAATGATGCTATTTGCCACTACGGACCCACCGCACCTCTGAGGGGTACGAAGTACATAAGTCCTTAAATATTTGGCTTTAGAAATAGAATAAGTTGAATATCCTTAACTATTATCTAAGTATATAAATCGGTTATGGATGTCATAGTACGTTACATCATTTGCAGAAGTTCTAGAGTGAAGTTTAACCACATAAAACTATAAAAAAAATAGGTATGTCTTATTTATCTTCAAATAAACTACAAGATCATCACATGTACTATACTATATTTTTATCAAAATGATACTGGAATTAGTGAGATCGATAAGGTATACGTAATACTTAGTATTTAGTGGGAAGTGGCTATAATCTATCCATACGATAAATATGCGGCGAGATAATATTTATACAAGAGTGTTTGTACTTTATTTTTTAAGTTAATTGCTACATAATTTAACGCACGAATTATTGAACACTTCGAAAGATTTTAAAATAGAAATCTACTAATTTTAGCTATAAAAATATTTAGTTGTTTTTGAAACTATGTTACCATGTTTTCAGCGAAGTGCTTCAAAGCAACCTGAGCTTTGTAAAAACTACTTTTTTATAATGTTTAGTGAAGTTTTAGCTTCTTTTTGGATAAGATTTTTTTAAAGTAAATTAAGACCGTACTCTGCTCTGATGCACTTCATTAAAAACTGTTTTACTCTATACTCCACCTATATAAACATTAATAGCTATATTGAATAAACATCCACTTACATTAAAATCGTAAATAAATAGGTACGTTTTAAATCACCAATTATTATGTAATATCTAAGTACATTTAAAAACAAAATTTTGTATAAGTAAATTATTTAATATAAAACCATACTCTTTTAGAGATCACCAACGAGTTATAACTTAACAACCAATTTAACGATTTAAATCCGTATTGTAATCACAGCAAAGAATATAAACAAGTAAATAAATAGCTTAGCCTAATGTCTGCGAAAATACAAAATGCTCAGACAGAAGACATAATATTACAGGGCCGCGATCAGTTGGTGCGCGACATTATGAAGCCAATATTACTTTAATTTGCTCATGTCAAAGTCACACACTAACTGATCGTGGCTCAGTAGTGTTTATCTTAAACTCTAGGATGGCAGCGTTATTGCGAATCTGGTTCATTAAATATTCTAGAAGGTAACAAGTGACCACTTAGGTTCGCGTGAGATCCTTGGCTGGCAGTTTATTCAGTTACATACAAACGCATTCAATTCAGATTAGAACAACGTCTGCATTTTTGACAAAAAAAAATACGAAAGAAGAGATTCTATCGGTATCTATTTGTTTTACAGCGGTTATTTTAAATTTAGGGTTAGTCCGTCCTTTTTACCTTTTAAAGATTGAAAATGGACAGGAGATGGCCATCCTAATTAGAGCTGTCAAACATCGAATCTGAACCTTATGGCCGTGTCGATCGCACAATTTTAGAGCGCACTTAAAACATGCGACTTAAAAATCTCTTAAACTGACAGCTATGTCCTTATTTTAGGATGTCCGTATACCTAGCGGGAACCTCGCCCATATGCATATATAGTCATTGTCATGAATTACTATGCATTTAGTAGAATTTAAAAAAACTTTGGGCTGGCGAGGCTCTTCTTTCCTAACACATTTATATCGTTTTACATATGCCTGCAATTTAGTACACGCAATTTAGAAATGACCTATGTAAAAATTAACTATCTTATCACACAGGTTTCTAAGTATTTTTATATATTAGGTGCCAGCGGGGCCCTCTATAAACTGCCGATGAACAAGTAATACGTAATATTCCGAGTTTAGTTTAGGATAATCGGTATTTTAAATCATTCATAGAACCATCATCCGTTGTACATGTATTGTGCACTTACGCACACTTAAGACCAACCTGCCATCGTGGGATAACAAATCTGTACCAAAGCATAAAGATTAATACACAAGTATAACAATTTTAGCAGGATACTTAGCATAGTTTTTCACAAGCTGGGGGCTATGCTATCGAGAAAACTTTGATACGTCATTATTTTCAATCAAAAGTTAATATAATGTTTACCAACTTTACCAGTTAGCAAGTCACTGTACTTTCAGGTCATTGTCAATCATACCGGTCCGGTCAAGCCGTCAAGTTAAACTATGGAAATCCGGGTTCTTAAACCTAACTATTCAAAATACACACAAACTCTCTACGGAATATAATACCTGCGTGTTTTACATTTAAAAAATATCTAGGTTTTGACGAGAAATATTTTGTACAGACAATGGGGGATTTTCCGACAGCCAATTAAAAAAAAAAATTCATAAATCTTCGATAGATGGCGTTGACGATTCGTGGATCTGAAGAAATCCGGCGAGTCACCCAGGCCATAAAAGGTTTTAAAAAAAAGAATACACGAAGTACACCAGGCGCCATCTATCGTCTTAATTAGAACTATTGTTTTTATTTTTTAAAGAGCTGTCAGAAAATCCCCCATTACCATACATAAATGTATCCAGGGTAGCTCGGAACCGATGAAGTTTTCTTTATACATGTTAGTAAAGTATCATCATTAACAGCTTATATGCGTCTCCACCGAGGGACTCGAGCATCTCAAGTCTACCCTGAATTAGGGCGAGTGAGTAAATTGTAGAGCATTAAAAATAAAATAATATCTTAGGGAGTGGACAGTACTTGGCTTTCCCGGACCGGAGCGCTACCTTCCGACACATGTTTAGAAGACCTCCTTAGCAGCCGCAAGCAGAACCATGAGGTCGTTCTTCTCGTGCGGCGGCGGAGCGGGGGACGGCGGTCAGGAGACGTCGGGCTGCGGCGCGGGCGCGAGCGGGCCGCCCAGCGGAGCCCCGGGGCTGCCGCCCGTCGACAGCTCGGCCTTCACGCGCCGCGCGATGTGCGAGCGCGTGTGCTTGCGCAGGTGGTCCTTGCGGTAGAAACCTGCAAGTTACAGTCTTGTGAAATAACTAGGTTGATCGTTGAGGATACAGTCGCCTGAACAGATGAGTGAGGGGTCGAGGATGGTCAGCGACTGGACGTCCCGCGCACGAGAAAGCATCCAGCACGAGGTAGTATCTATATTCTCTTGACAATTTTCTTGTATTCATTCAAACTTCTGGTCACTTTTCACGTGAACAGCGGGATGGAACATTAAAATAACAAAAGCCAACAAATGAAAATGCAATACTTGATGTAATATCATCGAGCTTTTTGATTATCCTTTTTTATTATTCCGCTCTACTCCCTCAAAATTAACGTAGTTAGTACAGTGCAAGTTTACTCTTTGCAGGCAGACGTTGCGCTCTTCAATGAAGGTTACAGTATCCTCTAGTTAAATAATAAATCCTAACTTTCCCGCAATGCCGCTTCTCGCCCGAGTGTATGACAAAGTGTAGTGCGAGTTCTTCTTTGCGCTTAAACGCCTTGAGGCAGACGTTGTCTCAATTAAGACTATAGTGTCCTCTAGTGTTGAGTTCCCGCACTCGTTGCAGATGTGCCGCTTCTCGCACGAGTGTATGACGATGTACCCAGCATGAGTTGTTCTTTGCGCTTGAACACTTTAAGGCAGATATTGCACTCTTCAATAAAGGTTACAGTGAGATATCCTACCTTTCCCGCACTCGTTGCAGATGTGCCGCTTCTCGCCCGAGTGTATGACGAAGTGCAGCGTGAGTTGTTCCTTGCGCTTGAACACTTTAAGGCAGATATTGCACTCTTCAATAAAGGTTACAGTGAGATATCCTACCTTTCCCGCACTCGTTGCAGATGTGCCGCTTCTCGCCCGAGTGTATGACGAAGTGCAGCGTGAGTTGTTCCTTGCGCTTGAACACTTTAAGGCAGATATTGCACTCTTCAATAAAGGTTACAGTGAGATATCCTACCTTTCCCGCACTCGTTGCAGATGTGCCGCTTCTCGCCCGAGTGTATGACGAAGTGCAGCGTGAGTTGTTCCTTGCGCTTGAACACTTTAAGGCAGATATTGCACTCTTCAATAAAGGTTACAGTGAGATATCCTACCTTTCCCGCACTCGTTGCAGATGTGCCGCTTCTCGCCCGAGTGTACGACGAAGTGCAGCGTGAGTTGTTCCTTGCGCTTGAACACTTTAAGGCAGATATTGCACTCTTCAATAAAGGTTACAGTGAGATATCCTACCTTTCCCGCACTCGTTGCAGATGTGCCGCTTCTCGCCCGAGTGTATGACGAAGTGCAGCGTGAGTTGTTCCTTGCGCTTGAACGCCTTGAGGCAGATATTGCACTCTTCAATAAAGGTTACAGTGAGATATCCTACCTTTCCCGCACTCGTTGCAGATGTGCCGCTTCTCGCCCGAGTGTATGACGAAGTGCAGCGTGAGTTGTTCCTTGCGCTTGAACGCCTTGAGGCAGATATTGCACTCTTCAATAAAGGTTACAGTGAGATATCCTACCTTTCCCGCACTCGTTGCAGATGTGCCGCTTCTCGCCCGAGTGTATGACGAAGTGCAGCGTGAGTTGTTCCTTGCGCTTGAACGCCTTGAGGCAGATATTGCACTCTTCAATAAAGGTTACAGTGAGATATCCTACCTTTCCCGCACTCGTTGCAGATGTGCCGCTTCTCGCCCGAGTGTATGACGAAGTGCAGCGTGAGTTGTTCCTTGCGCTTGAACGCCTTGAGGCAGATATTGCACTCTTCAATAAAGGTTACAGTGAGATATCCTACCTTTCCCGCACTCGTTGCAGATGTGCCGCTTCTCGCCCGAGTGTATGACGAAGTGCAGCGTGAGTTGTTCCTTGCGCTTGAACGCCTTGAGGCAGATATTGCACTCTTCAATAAAGGTTACAGTGAGATATCCTACCTTTCCCGCACTCGTTGCAGATGTGCCGCTTCTCGCCCGAGTGTATGACGAAGTGCAGCGTGAGTTGTTCCTTGCGCTTGAACGCCTTGAGGCAGATATTGCACTCTTCAATAAAGGTTACAGTGAGATATCCTACCTTTCCCGCACTCGTTGCAGATGTGCCGCTTCTCGCCCGAGTGTATGACGAAGTGCAGCGTGAGTTGTTCCTTGCGCTTGAACACTTTAAGGCAGATATTGCACTCTTCAATAAAGGTTACAGTGAGATATCCTACCTTTCCCGCACTCGTTGCAGATGTGCCGCTTCTCGCCCGAGTGTATGACGAAGTGCAGCGTGAGTTGTTCCTTGCGCTTGAACACTTTAAGGCAGATATTGCACTCTTCAATAAAGGTTACAGTGAGATATCCTACCTTTCCCGCACTCGTTGCAGATGTGCCGCTTCTCGCCCGAGTGTATGACGAAGTGCAGCGTGAGTTGTTCCTTGCGCTTGAACACTTTAAGGCAGATATTGCACTCTTCAATAAAGGTTACAGTGAGATATCCTACCTTTCCCGCACTCGTTGCAGATGTGCCGCTTCTCGCCCGAGTGTATGACGAAGTGCAGCGTGAGTTGTTCCTTGCGCTTGAACACTTTAAGGCAGATATTGCACTCTTCAATAAAGGTTACAGTGAGATATCCTACCTTTCCCGCACTCGTTGCAGATGTGCCGCTTCTCGCCCGAGTGTACGACGAAGTGCAGCGTGAGTTGTTCCTTGCGCTTGAACACTTTAAGGCAGATATTGCACTCTTCAATAAAGGTTACAGTGAGATATCCTACCTTTCCCGCACTCGTTGCAGATGTGCCGCTTCTCGCCCGAGTGTATGACGAAGTGCAGCGTGAGTTGTTCCTTGCGCTTGAACGCCTTGAGGCAGATATTGCACTCTTCAATAAAGGTTACAGTGAGATATCCTACCTTTCCCGCACTCGTTGCAGATGTGCCGCTTCTCGCCCGAGTGTATGACGAAGTGCAGCGTGAGTTGTTCCTTGCGCTTGAACGCCTTGAGGCAGATATTGCACTCTTCAATAAAGGTTACAGTGAGATATCCTACCTTTCCCGCACTCGTTGCAGATGTGCCGCTTCTCGCCCGAGTGTATGACGAAGTGCAGCGTGAGTTGTTCCTTGCGCTTGAACGCCTTGAGGCAGATATTGCACTCTTCAATAAAGGTTACAGTGAGATATCCTACCTTTCCCGCACTCGTTGCAGATGTGCCGCTTCTCGCCCGAGTGTATGACGAAGTGCAGCGTGAGTTGTTCCTTGCGCTTGAACGCCTTGAGGCAGATATTGCACTCTTCAATAAAGGTTACAGTGAGATATCCTACCTTTCCCGCACTCGTTGCAGATGTGCCGCTTCTCGCCCGAGTGTATGACGAAGTGCAGCGTGAGTTGTTCCTTGCGCTTGAACGCCTTGAGGCAGATATTGCACTCTTCAATAAAGGTTACAGTGAGATATCCTACCTTTCCCGCACTCGTTGCAGATGTGCCGCTTCTCGCCCGAGTGTATGACGAAGTGCAGCGTGAGTTGTTCCTTGCGCTTGAACGCCTTGAGGCAGATATTGCACTCTTCAATAAAGGTTACAGTGAGATATCCTACCTTTCCCGCACTCGTTGCAGATGTGCCGCTTCTCGCCCGAGTGTATGACGAAGTGCAGCGTGAGTTGTTCCTTGCGCTTGAACGCCTTGAGGCAGATATTGCACTCTTCAATAAAGGTTACAGTGAGATATCCTACCTTTCCCGCACTCGTTGCAGATGTGCCGCTTCTCGCCCGAGTGTATGACGAAGTGCAGCGTGAGTTGTTCCTTGCGCTTGAACGCCTTGAGGCAGATATTGCACTCTTCAATAAAGGTTACAGTGAGATATCCTACCTTTCCCGCACTCGTTGCAGATGTGCCGCTTCTCGCCCGAGTGTATGACGAAGTGCAGCGTGAGTTGTTCCTTGCGCTTGAACGCCTTGAGGCAGATATTGCACTCTTCAATAAAGGTTACAGTGAGATATCCTACCTTTCCCGCACTCGTTGCAGATGTGCCGCTTCTCGCCCGAGTGTATGACGAAGTGCAGCGTGAGTTGTTCCTTGCGCTTGAACGCCTTGAGGCAGATATTGCACTCTTCAATAAAGGTTACAGTGAGATATCCTACCTTTCCCGCACTCGTTGCAGATGTGCCGCTTCTCGCCCGAGTGTATGACGAAGTGCAGCGTGAGTTGTTCCTTGCGCTTGAACGCCTTGAGGCAGATATTGCACTCTTCAATAAAGGTTACAGTGAGATATCCTACCTTTCCCGCACTCGTTGCAGATGTGCCGCTTCTCGCCCGAGTGTATGACGAAGTGCAGCGTGAGTTGTTCCTTGCGCTTGAACGCCTTGAGGCAGATATTGCACTCTTCAATAAAGGTTACAGTGAGATATCCTACCTTTCCCGCACTCGTTGCAGATGTGCCGCTTCTCGCCCGAGTGTATGACGAAGTGCAGCGTGAGTTGTTCCTTGCGCTTGAACGCCTTGAGGCAGATATTGCACTCTTCAATAAAGGTTACAGTGAGATATCCTACCTTTCCCGCACTCGTTGCAGATGTGCCGCTTCTCGCCCGAGTGTATGACGAAGTGCAGCGTGAGTTGTTCCTTGCGCTTGAACGCCTTGAGGCAGATATTGCACTCTTCAATAAAGGTTACAGTGAGATATCCTACCTTTCCCGCACTCGTTGCAGATGTGCCGCTTCTCGCCCGAGTGTATGACGAAGTGCAGCGTGAGTTGTTCCTTGCGCTTGAACGCCTTGAGGCAGACGTTGCAGACGTGCGGCCGCTCGGGGTTGTGCGACTGTTTGTGGCGCGTCAGGTGGTCTTTGCGTTTGAGCGCCGCGTTGCAGATGTCACAGATGAATCTGAATATTAATTAAATAATTAAGTAACTACTTTCTTTTCTTTCTGCAACAAAGAAAAAAATATATTTTTTAATTATATTTTTTACAAGGGCAGGTTGTGGGTAGGTGGCCGAGGCTACTTTCTAAAGATATTCGCCTTGCCTTAGGTAACGGTGATGATTGTATCATAATCGATATCCTTACTAATATTATAAACGCGAAAGTTTGTATGTATGGATGTTTGTTAAAAACTACGGATTGGGATGAAATTTAGAGTAGAACTTATGAACTTAAAACATCAAATATGACAAAACATTAACTCCTTTGTGAGAGACTGGTATCTGCACTAGGGAATCCCTGTCGGACAGATTATCAGGCCCCCACCCAGAGACATCGTAGCAAGTACAGTAGTTTTAATGTGGTAGGATAATAGGTGAAAAGTATACAAAAATAAAAAAGTCAAGAAAAGTGAAAGCAATAAATGTTAGTAGGTAAGGTTGAGTGTAAATAATGTGGCGAAACTTGTTAGGAAGTGAGTGAGGGTGTACAGGGGAGTGTGTATAGTGTATGTGGGGGGGTACTTGTGTAATGAATGATTATGAATGAGATGATGAGAGGGAGAGAGGCTAGCACCATGTAGATAAATGCTTGGGATCAGATAGACCACGAGACTCTCACCCTTCCATGCGGTGTGGAGGGGTGTGTGTGAATAGAGATAATTTGTACCCTGGATAGTTTGTACACATAAGATACTTTTACGGGAAAAAGTCTTATTCCCACGGGAAAATCTAAACACACGCGAGCATAGGCGGAAAAATCTAAAAAAAACTACATACCCACCCTACCCCCCCTCTACCTATAAAACTTTTAGATACCTTCTTTCCATGGTGTGTCCAACCAAATGCTGCTCCAACAATCCTCGTTCAGGGTAGGCCATGTGACATTCTGGGCAGCAATACAAAGTACTGCCATCTGTAATTATATCAACAAAAACGTTTTAGAAATGATCTTGCTAAGAGTAAGATAAAAATGAGGGCGCTGTTTATTGGGATCACTAACGTTTTCAGCTAATCATATTCCTTCCTATTGTTATGCAACCAATCGATCACAACCTGTTTATGTGAAGTTGTTCATTGGTATCAAACTAATTAATTCCATCATTGTTTAATTTCTCCTCTTTTGTATCGCACTGTATAAAATTATATGAGAGACGTAAAATTAAGAATTAGTTGGCTTTGTGTAATTTTTCTCAAACTGTTTACTTTATTTGTAAGAAAAGGGCAGCTTTTGCTACAAGAAAAAAACACTAGCGCCACATGGCAGGATTCTAAAGAACAAAAAGAAAATGTTTATAAGAAAGATAACCTCTCCTTAACTCTGCTTAGTTTGGGATCAGATGGCCGTGTGTGAAGATGTCCCTACATATTCATCATAACAAATACCCTGGTAAGCTCGAGCCCCTCGGTGGGGACGTATATGAGCTGTTGATGATAACATATACAGAAAATTTTAACGTATGTTACGTATCGCGACACACCGCGACCAACGTAAGATCCGGCATATCATTCAAAGTGCAGACTACGCTATTGCCCAATCCGGACACGAGGCAGCCGCCAGGCGCCGGCGCAGCATTTCCCTGAAGCGTGGACGCACCGTCACCACCACCGCGAGCGCCGCCGCGTCGATTCGAGAGCAGTGTAGTTCTAACATAGAACTCATTCACACCTAGGTTAGTTAGTTTGTAGGTCTTATAATGTTAAAGTTAGTTATAAATTACGTTTTAAGTGATTCTAATTTCTCTTTTGCCACCCTCCATCTGCAGCCTACGTAATTCGTAAGTAACTCAAAGTAACCACCTATTTGATAATCAGTAGGAGCTCACCTAAAGCAGTGGTGAGCCTGATCTCGCCGGGCTTGGGGCGCGGCTTCTTCTCCTTGGAGCACTTCTTCTTCTTCTTCTTCTTGGGCGGCGGCGCGGGGCTGGGCTCGTCCTCAACCGCGCTGCTCACCTGGTTCACGATGGTGGCCGTTTGCACCACCACGTTCTGGACTTGGGACACGTTCGACTCCGACTGGGGAGGGCGGAAGGTCATGATTATTACAAAACTAGTAGTTAAAGATTTTTTTCATATATTTGTTATTAGCTGTCCGCTCGCGTTTTGTTAGATTTTCACGTGGGAATAAGACTTTTTCCCGTAAAAATCCCGTATTCCATGTGTTAATCTAGGTTATAAAACATCTCCATTCCAAATTTCATCCAAATCCATTGAGTGGAACAAATATCCAAACATATTTTCACGTTTATAATATTAGTGTGATGTGATGTGATGATTAGGTAGGGATGGAATAAGGCGGAACAAATATCCAAACATATTATCACGTTTATAATATTAGTGTGATGTGATGTGATGATTAGGTAGGGATGGAATGAACGAACTGGATCGGCAAAAGCAAATTTTACTTACCATAGGAAAACATTCTTTTATTTTTCATTTATGTTTTTTTTAATCATACCTGAGAATGATACAGAATAAACAATAGTTTCTGCAGGCAACGCATGGTAGGCTCATTCTTCCCTTCCATGGCCGACATGGGAGTGGAGTATTGGAGCAGGTGGTGTAGAAGCAAGGTTAAGGGTAGTCTAGACCCAGGGGCTTATGTTTGGAGATACGATCAATCAAAGACCTACAATGGGGTTAAGAGCTGATAATGTGGATACTTACGGCGGTCAACGTCTGCAGTGTAGGCAATGCATTAGCAGTGACAGTGAGGATGGTGGGTTCATTCTTCCCTTCCATGGTCGACATAGGCGTGGAGTATTTGAGCAGGTGGTGTAGTGGAAGCGGTAGAGCTGAGAGGTAGTCAGCTACGCCGCCGCCGAGCGTCTGCCACGTGCTGGAGTCCGTGACGTCACCGATGCCTGGGGATACGACTGAGCGGTTGTAAGATATGGACTTCTTCTTGTTCATTGTGTGGATTGAAGGGTCGGCAATCGAATGGAATTCGACTCAGTCACAAGTAGGAGAAGCGCCTTTTTTTTGAGGCATTAGTGTTTGGTCGGGAAGGTTCGTTTTTTAGAATAAGAAAACATTTATATACAGCACATAAAACAAAAAACATAGTTACAAACAAAAATAAAAAATGCTAATGCATGCTGGTCTATTTAGATGCTTGCTTTCTATGCAGAGTCGGGGATCCCCGATAGGACAGCAATATCCTTTTTCTTTTTACATCTAAGTAAATATTTCAAATATCTCAATTGCAGTCTGTGTGTTTTTTGTGTTCGTTTCTTATGTGTGTCTAAAGTGTCTATTATGGCAGTTACTATGCATGTAAGAGCTATAAGTGTGGTTGCTTATTTAACTTTTGTTTGTTACAATAGCCTAAATAGCTTTGCTGGATGTAAATTTTGTGAGATTAACAACTGAAAGGCACACATGAGCGAGCCTTTTTTGTGTCGATGGTTCGAACTTATATAAATCTGTTGCCAATATCTGGTACTACCACAGTTAAAACAAGATATCGTTCCCAGCGTCCAACTGCCGATTAACGATTCGCTCCCCAAATTCAAAACAAAAATTGGTAACCTTGTGAAGGTTATTTAAGTATCGCCTTAATTATTTGGTTTTGTTTGAATGTTATTCAGTTTTTTTATTTTCTAAATTTAAATTCTATTACCTTTTTTAACCACCCATGCATATTTTACCTAGATAAGTAGATTGTAAATTCTATGTACACCGTTATTGTCCATAGCATCAGAACCAGGTGCAAATTACAAAAAATATTTAGATTATTCTATGTTTAATGTTATGGATGTGGCTGCACTTATTGTAAATAAATAAACTGCTAAATAGTAGTAGCCGTAACCAACAAAAGACCTTTCCAAGTTCGGAATACGCTCTCAATGACAAGCACAGGCGGTCACCCATCTACTTACTGATGTACTCATTGGCGACGCCGCGGTCGAGGCGCGACTCTTGCTTGATGGCGCGCGCTATGGCCGCCGCTTCCTTGGGCTCATGCAGCACCACCAGCAGCTGCTGACCTTGCTGCAGAGGCGTGGCTTGACTCACTGTTGGGAAACGTATGGGGGCTTTAAAAACCTGATATATCTAGCTCACTTCAACCCCTTCATTGATGCGCCACTTTCAAAGCGAGAAACGTAATTTGAGAATTTGACATACCCTCCCCGGTGAGGTTACAAGTCCCCATGGCATCTGCGAGTGGATCTATTGTAGACAAGGGTTGACATAGTTTCCTCGAGACCAACAGGCTTAAACGAGCTGATGGTTGCCATGGAGCAGGAGAAGGATATCGCATTCACCAAGAATGTGAAATAGAGTTCCTTCATCATTCGCATAGATTTTACAGTAAGGGTTCTCAAACAGACCCATTCGTTTAAAAGCTTAATGACACCTGATAACTAATCAACGGTTTACAGACGTTGGAACGTGTTGCTGCATCATGGTGGCCATGAGGTCGTGATGTTCCTCCCGACTCCCGCTTGTCTCGACCCACTGCTTCAGCTGCTGGATCGTCTCCACCTGCACTTAGCTGGTCTGCCCCGCGCCATATACTTTTCACTGATGATGAAGACACCACCTACCTGGTGTTGCTGCATCATAGTAGCCATGAGGTCGTGATGTTCCTACCGGTACTCTCGCTTGTCGCGACCCTCGGCCTTCAGCTGCTGGATCGTCTCCACCTGCACGTAGCTGGTCTGCCACACTCTATATTACTGATGATGACACCACCTACCTTGATGCTGCTGCATCATAGTGGCCATGAGGTCGTGATGTTCCTCGCGGTACTCTCGCTTATCGCGACCCTCGGCCTTCAGCTGCTGGATCGTCTCCACCTGCACGTAGCTAGTCTGCCACACTCTATACACTCTTCACTGATGATGACAACACCTACCTTGATGTTGCTGCATCATAGTAGCCATGAGATCATGTTCCTCGCGGTACTCTCGCTTATCGCGACCCTCGGCCTTCAGCTGCTGGATCGTCTCCGCCTGCACATAGCTGGTCTGTCCCGCGCCGTACGCGATGTTGCCGAGATTCACTGATGATGAGGATATCGTCTGATACTTCACGCCTGTGTTCACTGAGGAGTTGGGAATTCATGAAGTTTAGTCGCTATAATCGAAAGTTAATATAAAGATAATATGTAAATGGGTATCACAGAGAACCTTTTTATATACTTGGGTATGTGCACAGAGAAATAAGGGAGGGTATGTGAGAAGAATTTTTATGACATTAAAGAATTCATACATTGACAACTATCATAAACTGACATAATTTTTACTATTCTTATCAAATATAATATATACTATATCTTTGATTCTTAATAACGGAAATGACAATTTATTCTCTCATTTTATAAATGTACTTTAATTAGATTGACTGTTTCTTTTTTTTACTTATAATAACGTTTTTTTTATATATTTGCATGCTGATTATTATAAGCAAAACATGATTGTTCCACAAGATATTTTTAACAACTGTTATTTTACCATGTTTTAAGCAAATAAATACATTTAATCATTTAATGTACTTAAAACGTAGCTGCCAGGTGGACTGATGACCTGAGGAAGGTCGCTGGTGGTGGCTGGATGAGGAAAGCGGGTGATGGTGCGCTTTGGCGTGCCCATGGGGAGGTCTACGTCCAGCAGTGGACTGCAATAGGCTGATTGATTGAATACTTAAAATGGGATTGGGTTGATTAAGTTTCTAGATTGAAGCCAGGAAGATGGGCCACGAAGTGGGTACCACATAAAAAAGTCAAATTCAAATTCTTTATTTAAAAGTACTTACTTAATTTAGTTTTTAGAGTTTGCAACAATGTTTAGTTGACCGCAGGTCAGCATATTAGTCGAACGTGAATTTATTCCATAGCAGTAAAGGCGACATTAGTAAGAAACAACTCAACTGAGTGATCAGGTCGTATACCGTTAATTTGTAGTCACACAAGATGAATAATCATCTGTTTTTAGCAACTATAAAACTGCTTCTACCTGCTTGAACTTGCAGTAAATATTAGCGAGTGCATTGACAATACGACACTATACAAGTTAGTCGTTAGTTTTTGTTAAAAATTTACAGCGTTTATTCGTCTCGTGTGAGATTTACTCTCAACCTACAGGCACACTTACCGGTATGCAAGGGTGCCAACCCTGCGAGCGCCACGGTCCCGGGTTGCGCGGCGCTGACCACGACCACGCTCTCGGCCTGGCGGAACTTGACCCCGTCCACCGCGAGGGTGCCTGATGACGGAGCCACGGCGAATTGGACGCTGTTGCCGGCACCCTAGGAGCGATAGATATGGTATAATAAGGCCTGTGAATAGGCAGGCTGAGCCCTACTATCATGTGCGATATATTTGATTTTCGAACCGCCAAAGGTCACTAACATGATTCATGCTACGACTACCTCCGTATAGATAATAGTTTGTGCCGGAACCTACGGTTTAAACGTGCGTTTAAGGCACAAAAAACAAGAAAATCAAGAAAAAGAAACCAACTCACCAAGGATTCCAAGTCGAAACTTTCTATTTTCCCGAAAGACATGGTAATCAACACTCGCGAGCACTATTTAATTACTTGAAAAACCCCTTGTTTTCGCCAAAAACGAATAAACTCGTCGCCAGTAAGGTTGTGACGTAATAATACACGGATGGTGGTAACAAAACTGTTTATTCTCATAACGAAGGTAGAGACAAATATTTGTTTCCGTGGTATATACGGAAACCTATATAATAAAATGCCCAACACATGCCAAGGTTTCATCCAGTTTCGAACCCGGAACTTTCGGATCTACTCCGTCCGAGTGCCAAACCACGAAACCGTAAAAGTTGTATAACAGATATAACTATTGTCATTGTAGTATATTTTATTTCTTTCTCTCTTAGTAAAATTGACACAGTTCGATTTTAGAAGATCTAATTATTTGTGCTTTAAAAACTAGCAATATCTCTGTTATGTTGTGTGTGTCTAAGAATTACCTGATAGCGTGCCTCCTGTGGCACGCTGGTGTTACTCCCGTTCCCCTCATACCCGAACTTGGCGGCGAACTGGTGGATGGTGGGGATGGCCGCCGCCGTCGGAATGTGACCGGTGAACGGCGCGAAGTTCATAGTCGCACCGCGCTCTCACTGGAAAATAAAACTTTTAATAGAATCGAACTTCCACAGCAATACGTCTCTAAAAGGCCTTCACAACAGCGATGTTAAAAAGATTTATCTTACAGCATAATATTTACTCCCTGCCGATTGCTAGAGCTCTTACAGTACAAGTTATACTAATGAGTAACTTATATCAAAGATACGATAGCGCGCACAATATAGCTCGAAAGGCTTCCATCCCAGCTGTAGATGTTTCAAGAAAGATTGATACTTGATACATGAACAACGTCAGGTAAAACAATATCTTCATTTACCTACACTTCAGCAAAAGTTGATGCGATGTTATGATTTGATTGTTTTATTTTTAATTAACCAACTTTGTGTTTTTCTTGCATGACAAAAAGAATCATTCAAAAAGTTTTACTTACATACGTATAGCTTTTCTGTACCTACCTATAATGCGCACATACGAACTTCGCCGTTTTACAGCAAAAGTAAAACACCTGAGGCGAGCCATGGCGATGTTAGGGAGCAGTCCGGCGCGGCGTGCACGTGTCGATGTGCCGTGCTGGGCAGGTGCAGGCACAACAAAGTGGCTCAAGGGTGCGACGCGGCCCCTTAGGGCGCTACTCACCCCGCCATTGCCTCACGCCTCACCCCAATCACCGCCGCGTCGTATCACTCTATTTTTACCGGTCCGCGCTCTCACACCATCAACCTCCAGCTGGTCTACCCTTCACCATAACCTCGCAAAACATTAGGGCCCAAAAGATTACACAAATTATAAACTGCTCACCTGTTTTTGGAGTTAGAACGGTGTTTTCATGACGTTTTAATAATCCAGTGGTACTGAAATATGGGTTGCAAGGAAGGTCGGTATGCGCGGGCATGTTGCCCACTCCGCGAGCCACCCGCGCGGCGCGCATGCGCCCTCGCGCCGCGCGGGTGGCTCGCGGAGTGGGCACGGGGGCTCCACAAGGAACGCACGTGTTCCGCGCCAGGACTTGTTGAAATGCTCCGTTACTATGGAGAAAGCGGAGATGTGGAAAGGGTCGGAACTTGGGGGACGTGAAAAACAACACAAACTTTAGCTTGGGGTTAAGGGATAGAATTTTATCATCCAAAGTTGTTGACTGGATAGCTGCTGCTAGCTTAGTTACTATACTCGGTGTAGGCACAGTCATGGCACAGCACTGACCTCTAATATAGTGCCGTGGCACAGTAACAACAAAGAATCGAGCTGATGGTGGTGACGCAGTACGCAGTCACAGAGATATTTTAATACTTCTGTTTATCTACCTATATATCTGCAGCGAGATAGCATACCTCGCTTCATGCAAAAACCTTTGAAGCGTGTCATAATTTTATAGATTGTAACACTTTTGTTTTGAACAAATAAAAAAAAAACCGACTTCAAAAAAAGGAGGTTCTCAATTCGGCTGTATTTTTTTATGTGTAGACTGTGGTGTAGGTTTAAATTCGAGAGCGGTCCCTTCACTTTGACGGACATAGAGATTAGAGTGTTTAATTCTGTACATCCGTGTAAACTAAACGACACAAAACGTCTTTATTATGTATTGTAAGATACGTAATTTTTGTACATCATTATTTTTATTTTATCATTTTTCTTTTCACTTGAGTTTCCATTTTAAATAAATAATTATGTTCCCGAGACGTTTGGCATTATACGTGGCGGTCTGTGACTTCCTATCTCTACTGGTAATATATAGGAAGTAAATAAGAGTTGCACTTACCTAACGCAAGGAAACAAAAAAAAATCAACGTGTTGTGCCGTAGTAAAAGTGTTGCATGCAAGCGTCTTGCAGTGTCACTATCCACCGAGATGACCGAGGTCTAAGGGTTCTATTTTAGATGTAAAAAGCATCTTGACGCCTCAAGTCGGCTATTACGAATGACACAATAACAGTGCCTCGCATAGTAGCCCCCCCAGGCTTTCCTTTGCGCTTTGTAGGCCTAAAAGCAAAAAACAATAACAGAATGGAAAATCTTTGGAAAAAATTAAAAAACTGTTTTCAAAATTCAAGATTTTATTCGTAATCTCAAGACTTATCATAGTTTCTTAATAAATTAATGTTTTCATACAAAATACTTAAACTTATATAAGTTTATTTGTCGACTCTTTTATAATACTTGCAACTAATTTCAAATAAACAAAGTAAAAAAATATTATCTTTCTAAATGGTTAACTTTAGGAGAAAAATTCATCGATTTTTTAAGTTTATTCGACATGCTTATTCTATAAATTGTATGGAAAATATTTACAAGATAAAATCAACGAAAACAATGTGATGAATTGGCATACAAGGAGCTTTAAAAATCATGCAAATTGCAACATTAACAATATGCGAAGAAAGTTGCATTTTGACAAGTATTACACACATTTCATTACACTTCATTAAATGCAATTTTCCACGCGTTGCAACAAGCTCCCTCGCAAGACTATAAAAATAAATAAGAAATGTTGCACTCGTAAACTGATTAACAAATATTTCAAGACACATATTTGTTAACGCGAAAGCACCGTGTTTCCACGATAAAAATAAACCATTCGCCAAGTTAAGTTTACGTGCTGTCAGTAAATAGATAGAAAATTAGAATTTAAAGACGATTTCAGAATAGAAAATTGCGCAATTTATAAGCCTAAAAATGTCTGCACAATCAATGTGACTTGGTTCTTTCAAAACAGGCTGCGTTGCATTCTGGCTGTAACACCACAACGATTTATTCTAATCCAGCCCTCATTTATTAATATTACATTCGCTTACGTGGCATACATAATATTATTTAGAATTACGATAACAGCTACTTATTAAAAAAAAAATTACGTCACAGCAACGCATTTGTCATTATGAGTTAGGTACTGTAAGACCTATCAAAGAAGGAGTTTCTTGGGTTTTTTTTCTGGTTTGGAGTAGGTTAACTTGAAGGATTGACAACAACAGATCGTGTCAGATGGCAGAGGCTGCTAGGACTGTAATATCCACAAAACCATATCCATGATCCAAACCCCAGCTTGCAATTAACATACACTCTGTTTTACTACACAAATAAAAGCTATTTTACTTTTAGCGAATGATTTTACAAGTATTTCAAACATACAATCTAAAATTAGAAATAAGTACAAAAATATAATGAAATAAATTATCCCTACATTAAAGCTGACATTTTGTCTAAGTAAGGTAGATGCACAAAAGTACGACGGTACCATATAAATGATTTAGAAAAAAAAAACGAGTCATGGTTGGAGCCGAAATGTGATTTCATACAAATAAATACAAGTGGCAGTAAGCTTACAATTAAAATACGGACATTTAAGGTACGCGCACCTGTTGCCGGGCCGCAGCGTGCCGGGGCGGGCCGCATCGCAGCGCAAAATGCGTCCATAGCACACTGTGACGGGCCGCATCGCAGCGCAAAATGCGTCCATAGCACACTGTGACGGGCCGCAGCGTGCCGGGGCGGGCCGCATCGCAGCGCAAAATGCGTCCATAGCACACTGTGACGGGCCGCAGCGTGCCGGGGCGGGCCGCATCGCAGCGCAAAATGCGTCCATAGCACACTGTGACGGGCCGCAGCGTGCCGGGGCGGGCCGCATCGCAGCGCAAAATGCGTCCATAGCACACTGTGACGGGCCGCAGCGTGCCGGGGCGGGCCGCATCGCAGCGCAAAATGCGTCCATAGCACACTGTGACGGGCCGCAGCGTGCCGGGGCGGGCCGCATCGCAGCGCAAAATGCGTCCATAGCACACTGTGACGGGCCGCAGCGTGCCGGGGCGGGCCGCATCGCAGCGCAAAATGCGTCCATAGCACACTGTGACGGGCCGCAGCGTGCCGGGGCGGGCCGCATCGCAGCGCAAAATGCGTCCATAGCACACTGTGACGGGCCGCAGCGTGCCGGGGCGGGCCGCATCGCAGCGCAAAATGCGTCCATAGCACACTGTGACGGGCCGGGTCGGGACGGGCCGCAACGCGTTGACGGATTTTACGCAAATATGGTACTTAAGGGCGCGGGAGCACTCAAATCCGCTTGTTATAGCACACAGTGTCGGGGCGCAGCGGGGCGGGGCGGGCCGCATCGCACGCATGCGGATTATGCGGCCCGCTGCGACCCGGCATAGTGCGCGATAGTTCATATAAAATACATACGAGCGATTTGAGCGGATTTTTGCGCTGTGGCCCGGCATAAGTGCGCTTACCTTTAATCTTAATTTAAAACGAAAATAAAAGAATTTCATAACGTCACGCCTGAAAACTTTACTCGTGAAATAACTAAATTCCATCCACTTATTTATCATAACAATCACAATCTGATGGAATATTATTAAATTATTATCAAAACTAGTAAAATTATAAGTTTACAACATGATTTAACAACGTAGCAACAATATAGTCACAGGAGAGAGATTCATACTACACGCAACAGAAATACTACTATATTAATATTTCTTGATATAGACAGAAAATACAACTCAGATTGAAAGGCAAAGAAAATAAAATGTTCAATGAGGTTCAGCTCAGTGTTTACTGTCGGTAAACTGCATCCAGTTTGCCAGTAGTACAATCTCTTTTCCTGTACTGTCAAGAAGAAAATGGTACCAATATCACAGTGAAATGATATTTACAATGTTCACTTTTCGGAAAAACAACAATAAATACATTGCTTCTTCATGGCAATTTTGGTCATGTATATAACATTAATACAATGATATGTATTAATTATTGTGTATGTACTTCAATGACTTCAATCAAGTCTTCGTGTCACTACGCACTGTCTGGTGATCCCACATTTATTTAAAACACGATATTTGCAACACTTTTAGAATAATGGTGTCCTAGTACAAATGAAACATCGAGTTTTAACTGCTACTTCAAAATATGCGCTACTTGATGTTATAAAAATTTCTTTTCTGTACACATGCTTAGTTAAAAAACCTATGAGCAGACAATCTAATGTCCATTTCAATAGAATCGGGCAATAATGTAAACAAACCAATTTAAACAAGACTACTCCGTAATTACTTACATTTGAGTATCAATCCTGATCATATTCACATTTCAAGGAACCATACATTTTTCTTACAATCATTTCGCCCCCTATTAACTTCTTTATGATAGTTATTTTAATAAAAAATACTCGGACGACAAAACTTTCAATAAATTTTTACTCATCAAAGTCTTGTTTGTCTTTGGAAAGTTAGTGTCAAAAAAATATCTTGTTTACATTATTGCCGGATTCTATTGAAAGGGACCTTATAACTAAATGGCGCCGCATCCCCATTGGAACCTGACATTTGATAGACACCTTATTTGTGGCGTAACTTTTCTCTGCATTAGGTACTATATCTTTAGCAAAGCTATTTATACAAGAATATCTTAATTTTACAAGTGCCTAGCGCTGGGCAAGTGCGTATCTGTCATACCCTGTATCTTTAATTTACATTTCAGACCTTTGCCAACCATGTCAGTTATCGACGCGCGACGTGTCTTGCACACAGCGGGGGGAAACACAAGTGCGTCTAAAAATCAAATATAAACGACGGCGGTACATGTTTTACGTAATGGCAACACTGCATACCAATCATTTTTACTTCATTGGATCTCTGTCGGTGAATAACCAGACCTTTACTTTATAAGTGTAGTCTGACAACTAATATTTGACAATAAACGAGTTTATTAGAAAAGTACTATTTGACAACGCTGAAGGAACATATATGGCAACACAGTTTAAATCTTCAGCCAATCACTATCACTTCCTGTGCTTTACAACCAATAACTACTATAGCTAATTTGGTATTGCCATTGGTAAATAATTTAATTCCATCGTTGTTTCTTGTCATCACTTTTTGTCAAACTATAACTTCTTAGACTGTACTGGCACTGACGCGAATCCCGCACGTAAACGGTATGGAAGATTTCGAAGCACATGCGAGCATATGAGTACAGGATACGATGGGATTTACATCAGTTGAGCAGAGCATTTTACGTATCTTCAGCGCACTGTACCACTGTCTCTGTAACAGGACTATCAAGAGAAGCGAGTTTTAAAAGGCGCCACAAGAATATGTACCAAATGGGCGTGCAAATAGTTCAACCAATAAAGCATGAACCTAACGCTTATATGGCCCCTTACGTATTCCATATTGGCACAGGGTTCATTATCCGGTGCTTACCTTTATTTCCTATGAGTTTGACAGCTGTCAAAACCAGGGCTTTAATATATATAAGCTTTATGAATTTTGGTTACGCGTTTCAAAGAATTTAGGTAATATTACAATTTCGGTTACCTTAATTTTTAAACCAAATGGTAACCTCTATACTCTATGCAGGTTACCAGTATAGGTACTTATATACCGGTACTATTGGTAAGGACCTGAAGTACTCTACTACAACATGTCGCTTGGCAAAAAACCTTATATCGATTACCGGCATTTTGAAAGGTGGTAACCTAAAAATACCGGTATTTTGTCATTTTAGGTTACCATTTCGAGTTACCGGGAAAAAAGAAAAATGTTACCTTAAAATACAGGTATTTTCGGTACCGGTTTCAAACCCTCGTCAAAACTCGCTTCTCTAATCTAGTTGTAGCGTGTACGAGCGTCGTTGGCAGGTGCGTGTGTGTGTGAGGCTAGCGCTGACGTCACGAGTGGTTGGCGAGCAACGCGTCGAGAGTGCGCGCGTCGGCGGCGTGCTGCGCGGCCGCCAGTGACGTCACCACGTGCGGCGGGATGTTGATCTGCACCGGCATGTTCACGTTGCCGCTCGTCGGCACCTGCATACCACAAGCCAAATTTAGATGCGTTCATTCAAAAAAGCAAAAAAAGTAACGTATACTTCTTTCATCACTGTATTGAGTTCAGGGAGTTCTAAGCCAAAAATGTTGACAAATCGTTCACTAAAAGTTACAAGTAGGTATTCACCGATACATACTCTGACTATAGATCACATAAAGTAACAAAAATATCCGCTTTACTTAGGGTCGATACAGACAGAACGGAAAAATATTAGCGCAGTATTCTGGTTCCATTGAAAATAGGATCGATCTTTAGAACAACGCGTTTATCACACTTCCTACGATGTCATGTCACACTAGCCATATTTGTTTACATTTTGCTCAGAGCTACAGCTAGCGGCACGTATCTTTAGCTCTGAGCGAGCGGCGACTCTCTTTCTCGCATAGGGTAAGGGTGAGGTGACTGAGAGAGAGGTACCTGAACTTTTTCTGTACCTGAACGATTTCTGAACAAATTTTTAACTACCCCTATGGAAATCTCTTAATACTGGCACTGGCTGGTACTGGCCGGCTTATATTATTTATTTAACCATTATCTTTTTTTATTATCTTTTAATTAGGAGAATGTTTTCGTTGTACGCAGAATACTAAATGCTACTGTTTACACGTTTTTATTAAGAAACTCTTGTAACGCCCTCTTCTAATATTTAAGATAATGAAAACCAGCCTTCTGTGCCAACCTATGCTCACAACGATAAGGAACTCTTGTGCCACTCGCCGGTTTAGGCTACGTTGTCTGTCAATGATGAAAAGGACGAACTTCTATACAAACTTTCATCCCTTAGTTAACTTTTAGTGTACGTATTGTACACTAAACAATTTCCAAAATAATTTCTTAGTAAAGGAACATGGTTCCTGTCTAGACCCATCAGTTTAGACTGTGCATTGATCGTTAGTTAGTGAGTGATAGAATTTGTATGAAATTGAATTTTTTTACTTGGTTCCTTATCCTTAGGGATAAATAAAAAAAAAAAAAACTTTCTTGTTGCTCACCTTTGCCTTCATGCGTCTAGATCTAGATCCAGCGGGTCAAGCTGTAGTCCGTCGGTGTTAGTGCAGTGAAATTTATCAAATAAGTACATAAGTTAACCGAAATGACAAAGATATTAATTTCTATGGGAACTTAATTTAATCTAACTAAACTTATCTTGATGTTTTTTTTTATCTCAAACACATTTCTAAACAAGTTATAGTCATTAGTCAAAAAAACACACTGATATCATATTTAATTTATTTGCTAAATATTTTTTCTCTTTCGAGGAAATAAGTATTAGTTAAAATAACTTACAAGAAATATGTAAACATCAAGGCGATCAAGATTGTTTAACTATAGTTCTGGCATTAATCAATAGAGACGTTTAACATCAAGTTGTTGGTATTCGTGATTGCAGATTATAAAACAAACTGTAGCATCATACGCCTTATTCCTATTTTTGTACTTGAATATACTTTGATCTAGATAGATAGATAAAAACTTTATTGTTACACTTAATATCTATGGTTATCTTTGGTCATTTTGCTAGCACGTTGCAGCATTTCTCACAGCTTTCTCTCTAGTACTCACGTGTATGGTGATCTCTGGCAGGAGTGCGCTGGTCTGGTCGGTGGGGGCGGCGGGGGACGCGTTGGGGGTGGTGGGGGGCGCCTTGTCGCCGGCCTCGTCGCGCGCGCGCCGGTGCTCGTGCGAGCGCGTGTGCTTGCGCAGGTGGTCCTTGCGGTAGAAACCTGAGGTGATACAAACATACTTCTGTTAATTCAAAGGTCACAGCGCACTATAGCGGAACGGAGCGGCAAAGGCGGTCCGCTATAGTGCGCTGTGACCTTTAGCGGCTCTATAATACTGAGACCAGGGTTTGTGGGGTCGGTTGAATGTCGACCATATAACCCACACGACGATGGAAGGAAAGTTAATTTAAGTTGAATTTTAATTTTAACAAGACAATTTTGACGGTTGGCTGGAGCGCAGCATTCTTGGAGTGAAGAGAACGGACAGAGTTCGAAATACTACTCTACCTACGTTCCAAAACCCGCATAACTGACGTAAGCGAGAAAGCCGCGAAGCTTATGGGAGTGGGCGGGTCATGTGTGTAGAATGCACCCCGAGAGATGGGCCAGAACCACTACTGAATGGGTTCCCCTAGACAGCCGTCGGGGAAGAGGCCTCCCTCTTCTCTAAGAAGCGACGGCGCGACGAACTAGAGGCATTCGAACGGCAATGGATAAAAGTGGCCTAAGAGCGAGATCAGTGGAAGGAAAAAGGGGAGGCTTTTGCCCAGCAGTGAAACAGCTAAAAAGAGCTATTCAAAAAATAATAATTTAACAATAAGAGGAGGGATCAAAAAGTATTAAGAACGACATACTCCTTGGTAAGAAAAAAAATACTGGCAGGCATAGCTCAGATACATATTTGTAATATTAATAAAGAAAAAAAATCTTCGATTCTTTTGTTTTTTTTTCTGAATGTAGTCATTTGTTTGCTTCGTGTCGGAACGTGTTCTCGAAAATGGAGAAAAACGAAGTGCGAGCCGTTATTAAATACCTCTGTTTAAAAAAGTTAACGACTCAAGAGATTCATTGCGATTTGGATGCAACATTAGGAGAGTCTGCTCCGCCGTATTCTACTGTCGCAAGGTGGGCTTCTCAATTTCGAGTAGGGAGAACGAGCACGGAAGACGAACATCATTGCGGCCGTCCATCGACGTCAGTAACCCAAGAAAATGTTGCGAAAGTCGAGAAAATTGTATTGAGCGATCGAAGAGTTAAAATCCGATACTTAATTCAAGAAACGGGCATTTCATATGGAAGTATTCAATACATATTGAAACAATCTTTGAATATGAGAAAAGTTTCCGCAAGATGGGTGCCGAGAATGTTAACCGACAGTCAGAAACAAAATCAACTTGACATTTCGAAGATATTGTTGGACAAGTTTCAAGAAGATTCTGAGAACTTTTTGTCTCATTTCGTAACAATGGACGAAACATGGGTCCATCATTTTGATCCTGAGACAAAACAGCAATCTTCGCAATGGAAACGGCCATCATCACCAACCCCGAAGAAGTTTCGTGCCGTGGCATCGGCTGGCAAGGTTATGGCCTCAATATTTTGGGACTCAGAAGGGATATTGTTGATTGATTACCTGGAGCGTGGAACCACTATTACAGGCCAATATTATGCAGCTTTAATTCCCAAGTTGAGGAATGCCATCAAAGAGAAAAGGAGAGGGAAACTTCGAAGGGGCGTGCTGTTTCATCACAACAACAGTTGCGATGGCTGCCATTCAGCAAGCTGGCTTCGAATTGGTTGACCACCCCCCTTATTCACCAGATCTGGCGCCTAGCGATTTTTATCTGTTCCCCAAATTGAAAGTATACTTAAGGGGAAACAGGTACGAAGACGATAACGAGGTGATGGATGCCGTGGAGAGCTTTTTGCAGGACCAAGACAAAACTTTATTTTTAAAGGGATTGAAGCCTTGGAAAAGCGCTGGACTCGGTGTGTAGAGTGACTCGGAGACTATGTAGAAAAATAAATTATTAAGTTATCAATAGTCATTATATTCTATTTCATTCTCACTACTTTTTTATCCCTCCTCGTAAGTTTGTCAACAAACAGTGTGAAATGGTGATGAAGGTTACCTTTGCCGCACTCGCCGCACAGCTCGGTCTTGACGCCGGTGTGTATGACGGTGTGCAGGTTGAGGTGCTCGCGTCGCCTGAACCCCTTACAGCACACGTTGCATATAATCTAAAGGTTACCTTTGCCGCACTCGCCGCACAGCTCGGTCTTGACGCCGGTGTGTATGACGGTGTGCAGGTTGAGGTGCTCGCGTCGCCTGAACCCCTTACAGCACACGTTGCATATAATCTAAAGGTTACCTTTGCCGCACTCGCCGCACAGCTCGGTCTTGACGCCGGTGTGTATGACGGTGTGCAGGTTGAGGTGCTCGCGTCGCCTGAACCCCTTACAGCACACGTTGCATATAATCTAAAGGTTACCTTTGCCGCACTCGCCGCACAGCTCGGTCTTGACGCCGGTGTGTATGACGGTGTGCAGGTTGAGGTGCTCGCGTCGCTTGAACCCCTTACAGCACACGTTGCATATAATCTAAAGGTTACCTTTGCCGCACTCGCCGCACAGCTCGGTCTTGACGCCGGTGTGTATGACGGTGTGCAGGTTGAGGTGCTCGCGTCGCTTGAACCCCTTACAGCACACGTTGCATATAATCTAAAGGTTACCTTTGCCGCACTCGCCGCACAGCTCGGTCTTGACGCCGGTGTGTATGACGGTGTGCAGGTTGAGGTGCTCGCGTCGCTTGAACCCCTTACAGCACACGTTGCATACGAACGGTCGTTCGGGATTGTGGCCCAGTTTGTGACGCTCCAAGTGCTCTTTTCGCTTCAGGCTGGAAGAAATTAAAAATAATGTTAAAAAGCAACGCTCTGAACTTGAAATGCGTTTTATCACGGAAGAATAAACGACCGCCGTAACAAAGAACTTTTCAAATTTGGAAAGAGTGAGATCATTAACGTATTTGGGGGCGCCCTAAGACGGGCACGGACTGAATGACTGAATTAAGGTCTATCCACACCGCTCAGTGCCGTGTCAGGGACGGGGCCGGAACGTGGCAAATGTCATAGAAAATGTGTGTACCGATATTTTTTTAGACTCGTGACGATGACGATTTTCTATGACATTTGCCACGTTCCGGCCCCGACCCTGACACGGCACTGAGCTGTGTGGATAGACCTTTAATCGTACGAATAGATCCGCGTATACCCGCCGTCGGGTGCGGTTTCTACCTGAAGGGCATTCTGTTGTAGTGTTAGGCCTACACGCAATGGCAGCTTTAATTGCGACGACGCGACGGTGATATCATCGTCCGGATCTGAGAGTCACAGATGTCGTTACACGGGCTTACCACAATAACATTATTGTAAGACTGCAATAATAAAGCGACTGGACTCACCCCGCGCCGCAGATGCCACAGATGAATCTACGCTCAATCTTGTGCACGATGAGATGCATTTCCAGCTGCTCCTTCTCGGGGTAAGCCATGTGGCACTCTGGGCAGCAGAAGATGGGCGTCCCGTCGGCGGCCTGAGCTATGACCACCTGCCCCGGCTTCGGCCGCGCGGGCCGAGGGGGCTTCTTCTTGTATTTCTTCTTCTTCTTGCTCTGCATTCGGAGTGAGCCGTCTGGGAATATGATTAATATTATGTTATATTTATTCGCTCTCATAATCTTTCTTAAAAACTAATAATACAATAATAGTGAATTCAGCACCAGAATATGAGAGCCTGGTAAATTGTAAATTAACAACTGTTTTAAGTACGTGAACAAAGGATATTACAAATAAACAATTAATTTAACATTGTCTATGAAATAGACCGTCCTGTGTTTATTAACAGGTCATCATCTCAGCGGGGACGTCTACTATTAAGAGGTACATAGAACTGATTGCGAGATATTTTGTTTTATTTTGTCATCTATTGTGTACAATAAATGGTTAAATAAATAAAAGACAAACCAGACTTGAACGAGTAAAAAATTAATATGGCAGTTTTACAAATTATTGAAAGTTTTGTCGTCCGAGTAATTTTTATTAAAAAAAATATCATAAAGAAGTTAATAGGGGGCGAAATGATTGTAAGAAGAAGGTTCCTTGAAATGTGAATATGATCAGGATTGATACTCAAATTAAGTAGCTATATGGAGTAGGTTTGTTTACATTATTGCCGGATTCTATTGAAAGGGACTTTAGATATAAATAGCAACGAGTCTATGGGCCGCTGCTACCAACGACATTCTGTGGTATCTAATCTATTGGCTGTGGCTCCCTCTAGAGCAGACTGTATCGGATCATGGAGGATGGAGGAAAGCTGAGGACAGCAATTCATTCGCGAGTTAAGATGAGGGAAGTATTTGCTACTAACGGTCTGCCCGCGGCTACGCTCGCGTTGTGTAAGATTTTCCCGTGGAAATAAAACTTTTTCCCGTAAAAAGTATCCTGTGTTAATCCAGGTTACAAACCATAATTATTTAACATTGTAGAGTGTAATCGATAAGTGCATGTTTTTAGTTTGATATGTTTTGACTTTATTTAATATTTGTAAATTATTTAATTCGGTACATACATATTTTAATTAACCTATGTTAAATTTGCATGCTGGAAACAGCTAAATGTGTGAGCCTAACTATAAGTAACATCTTATGAACCACGTTTTTAGCAAATAAAGCTTATTTCATATTTCATTTCATTTCAAACTATCGTCATTCCAAATTTCATCCAAATCTGTCGAGTACTTTAAGCGTAAAGGCGGTATAAACATCCAAACATTTTCACAACAATTTATAATATTAGTGTGATAGTACCTTCACTGAGCACGGCCTCGGTGCTCTCCTTGGTATCGCTGTCCTGCTCTTGCGCGGGCAGGTGGCTCACTTCTATCTGGATGTGCTCCACCTTCTTGTCCGTGGGGTTCAGCTTCAGGAACTGCTGGAGGGACACCGGCAGCGCTTGCGCTTGCTGAAAATATGTCAGCAGATGTAATAGTGGAAATAACTGAAGGGTGAATTTATCACAAAACATGACGCTTGGAACTGTTGGAACATTTATGTGTTCATCATGAAAAAGTTTTACAATTCATTTGCCGGGGGAAAAGCTTATTCCTGTGGGAAAATAAAAAACAACAAACGGACAACAGACGGGCATCAGACGGCCATCAGAAAATCTGAAATTATCCTCAATCTTAGCTTTCTGGTATGAGCTAGTCCGAATTGGAGACTCGTACCGTTTTGTTATTTACAACTATAGCATTATTATTTTATGTGACAGTGGTGTCGATTCGGTAATACGCCCAACTAAACTAAAATTAGTCCCGTCACTTTAGTCTTATTTTAGTGGCTTTTTATTCGTCAAGAGGTTAGGCAAGACTATATTTGACAGTTAGTAGTGAAGTCAAAGACAAAAACAAAACCGATGATCTTCGGTCCCTTTTCAATTAAAAATGATAGAAAGTGACAGGACTAAGTTTAGTTGGGCGTATGCCAAACCGGCACCAGTGGCTACACAGGATCCCTGCAATGCGAACCTGCGGCTGTAGCGAGTTGAGGTACTTGATGAGGTCTGCGTTGGCGGCGGCGGCCTGCCACGACGCGCTCTCGCTCGCCTCCGTGCCTTGCGAACTCTCCTGACAAACACAACATTCATTGCTTATGGTTCGACTATAATCATCATCGTCGTCATCATCATCATCATCAACAGCTCATATACATCCCCACCGAGGGGCTCGAGCCTACCCTGAATTAGAGCGATTAGGCCTAGCTAGGGACTTGTCAAGAGGCTGACGGCAGATCTCCAGTAATGGTGCCACTAGAAGAAGAAGAAGGCTTTAGTCGACCACGCTGGCCCAGTGCGGGTTGGTCGACTTCACACACAACCTTTGAATTTCTTCGCAGGAGTGTGCAGGTTTCATCACGATGTTTTCCTACACCGTAAGAGCGACGAATTCTTTGATTAATAGAAAGAAAATAAAATAAATATGACTATACTCAATAGTTCTAATTCAGGGTAGGCTCGAGCCTCTCGATGGGGACGTATATGAGCTGTTGATGATGATGATGAATCAATCCATCGTTCATCGTCATCAATCCATTGTTATACATACGTCATCATTCATGTTGTCGTCGCACTCCTCCTTGATGACGATGTCTTCCATGTTGTTGTTGTTGTTGACAGTGTTGTTGTTGACCACCTTCCCGTCCTCCACGTTGTTTATTATTATCTGCTGGTTCGGCGTTATGAACACCTGGGGGACGAAGCACACGTAAGATCTTTCGGTCGTTTCCAAACTGATTTACTATTTGATATTCTGTCGTTTATTTATTTTATTCATCGTTATTTAAAAAATGTTTCTTTGTTTCTTTCCTTATTTAGTTAGTTTCTACTCTTTCGTCACCAGGTTTTCATAGAATTCAGGTAAGATTTTCTTTTCTTGTAATAATAATTTTTATAAACTTTACTAATGTTAGCTATTATGGAACAGCTCTGTATTTAGGTGTGGGACGCTGTCAGCCAGGTAAAAGCTGGTTTGTTTTTTACGCTAATAATTAAGATCAGTTGACAGCCGTGTGGACGTTTGAAGACTTTAGCACGGCAGTCAGCAGTGGCCGTGTATTAGTCGATGACTTGAACAGCCTCAACCAGGTCGACAACCGACCTCACAACCCACACGATGAAGAAGAAGTCAATGAGCTGGTTTACCTGGTGGTGTATCTGCTGCGTCTCCTGCTTGGTGTCCTGCGGCGACACCAGCTGCATCTCCTGCGGCATCTGCACCACCTGCAGACCTGTACCACCATATTCACTCATTCACATTTGATAGATATTTGCTGAGATATTTATTGGACCTGGTTATTAGATACGTTTTGGTAGATTTTTCTTTACTGTATCAACACAAAATTATTAGGAATTAACCTTCGTATGTTTACGAGTATTAAAACCGTTTAGGTTCATAAAGATAGCTTCTACTCTTTACCTAATTCCATTCATATTATTAAAGTAAATAATTAGGAAAAGATAAAACATTGCCTTATTATTTCGGTATATCATATCCAGTATTCACGAATGACAAACTCAAAATATTTCTCATAAAATTCGCCTACATTGAAATGCAGTTATCATGCTGTATATTTTTTTCGAGTTCGGCATTTGATATAGTAAAATGTAAAATGTTCTTGTGAATTTCATAGATAAAGTGCAAATAGATTAAAGTGCAAACATAATTTATCACAAAATGCTTCATGGAGAGTTGATACCAAGACATAAGACGAGTCAATTCTTATGAAGACAATATATTTTTTTTAATTCTCATGCATGTGTATATGTTTTCTCTTAGCACTGAAATGATGAAGCAATGTTGATGAGTATTTATTTATTTGGAAGCTGCGTGTGATATTTTGCATACTATTATTGGCAATACAATACAGGTTCATAAGAAGATCTAAATGACGTGCGTCTATACTTTGAAATAACTATTTTCTAAGTTTCTTTTTTCGATGTTTTTTGTTAAAGATGAAGTTGTCCCGTATCCACAAGGATAAAAAAATAATACGAAAAGATTAATAATATTATTACAGAGATGTGTCAACGAATATACGCACGTGATATAGATCCACTTATGAATCCGACTGTACCTACACGCGCATCTTTTTTAGTGGAAAAAGGCAATATTTGCACACCTTTTGTCAAGTCATAAATTAGCTACAGATGAAACACAAAATGAAGTGCACAAAACACACACACAAACACAGTTTTAACCACACAAATTAAAAAGGTATATCACCTGTTCGCATCCTGAATGTACCTGAATACATAAAGAATTCCAATGAATTTTTGTGTAATGGTCTTAACATTCAATTCACACGTATAACTCGACTAGATAAAAACAACGAAAATCAAAACATAACTGTATCGAAATATTATTATTTCAGCGAATCTGCAGAAAACAATGGCTTTAATCCGAGAAGTTTAAGTTCGTCCGTCCTTTTCTCTCTTTAAAAATAAAAAGGGATAGGAGATGGACATCCTGATCTTACGAGTTGTCATACATCGTATACATACATAAACCTTATGGACGCATCGATTGCGCAATTTTAGAGCAGCCTTAGACATCAGACTTAGGCTGCTTTTCCACCAGAGATGTGTGAGGATGCGTTGCGAGAACGTGTTTTTCAAGAACCAATAGAATCGCTTTATTTACCTCGCCTCGCTCAGCATAGCTCTGATGAAGCGATTCTATTGGTTCTTGTAAAACACGCTCTCGCAACGCATCCTCGCACATCTCTGGTGGGAAAGCAGCCTTAAGATGACTTGACAGCAGAGCTATGCTTAAGAGCTAGAGCTTCTGATATCTATCATTCATTAAAAATAATACTAGTTATAAAAACTAAAAGAATGGACTGGACTTTAAAATTAGGATTTGAGCAGTCATAATAACAAGTTCATAATTATGTATGTACCTATGTATTAGGTATATGTAGATATTTTTTTGTATTTATGTTTTAATCAAAATTCTTTTTTATTTTTATTTTAGGCTAATTTATTTAGTGCACATCCTTGTGCCCGCTCTGTTTTACACCTTTTCCACCACCTTGTAGGTTGGCTGGAAGAGATCACTTATAGAGATAAGCTCGCCTTTATAACTAATTTTATTAATTATCCTGTAAATTTAAGTGTGCAATAAAGAATATAATAACAATCCGCAATATTGTTAATGTTCTATAACTAGTCGGCTCCATTCCATCCCTGATTCCATTCCATTCCATCATCATTCATTCATTCATTTTTTCCTTTGCTGATTTGGAACAATGCTTACCCTCAGGCAGCGAGTTCCCCAGTATTTGTATGGCCCCGCCTTCGTTGTTGTCCGGCGAATAGGCTACTGTTAAAACAGTACCACCTATAAAAGAAATTCATCTTTCATTACAAGTAAAATCAGCTAGAAATGAATGGAATGTGTTAGTCGTATAAGAAACATTTATGCTTCCTACTTGCATAACGATTTGGGACACTTTGGTCAGATTCCGCTTTCGACAGATAACTATTTTGGCTATTATTTCTCTGACGAAAATGGAGTTATTTTTTGTAAGGTCCTTCGAGAGCAATGTGCTCATAGCAAGCAGTATTTCGACATCGCAGAAAATAAATGAATATAGTGATTGTGAATGAAGTGTGGGACAGTATGCAGATGTGAAGTTATGCTCATAAAATATAAGAAATAAAGAGCTTGGATATTATGTCAGAATGGTAGTCGGTCGGTATCGAAACGGTGAGCAGTTTCAGTGTCAAAATTAACGAAGGATTTTAAACTATATATCTTTATAACAAAAACACAAGTGTCGCTTCGTATATGCTTACGGTCAGTAATGAAGATAGTTTGAAATGCGTTTTTTTAATTATTTTTTGCTGTTTTGCTGTCATCTGCTGCCATTTCTATCTCAATGTGACTCGATCAAAACAGCATCTTAGTGTAGACGAAAGCAAAGAAATAATGGTAAAATTTTGCTGTGTACCTTGCTGGAAACCCTGCAGGCCATGAATGGGTATCTGCGTCTGGAACTTGGGCTGCTGCTGGGCCTGCATCATCTGGGGAGTCAGCACCTGGATCTGCACCATCTGCTGCGGGTCGCCTGCGCAACAAACAACAGTGTTTTAATTTAATCGAATAAATCGATATTTAACACAAACCTACCAATTTATCTGTGACATGAAAGGCGGCGCTTGTAGTCATAATAATATACCTATCATATAAAATGCAATTTTAACCGATCACAACAGTTCAGTTATTTTATATATTTACATTTCTATAGTAATGGCTGTGGTTCAAATTTTGGGCATTTTACAGCTAGATGTATGTATGTCACCGTAAGATTGTGAACGCCGTTAGTTTATAATCGTACTCGCGATATTATAAACATACGAAAAATTGTGAACTGAAACCAACCATTTACAATTTAACGTATTATTTCTCGTTAGTTTATAATCTTACGATGTACACCCGTAAAATTGTGAACCGTGTTCCTGATTGGTCGGTTTTGGCAATAGCCACCTACAGAATGACAACCAAGAATAACCGCGCTGGACACGTCAAACGTTTAACCAATCAGTGTGCAAGGTGCGTTCTGTCGCATGCCAATTTTTAATCAGTTCACAATTTGACGGTTTGACATCGTAAGATTATAAACTAACGAGAAATAATACGTTAAATTGTAAATGGTTGGTTTCAGTTCACAATTTTCCGTAAGTTTATAATATCGCGAGTAAGATTATAAACTAACGTCATTCACAATCTTACGGTGACATGTATAATGAATCAAGTAATGTACGACACGTGTTACATGCTCAGTCTGGTGTTAGGTCGATAAACCTATGAGAAAAAGAGAAACGGTTGAAAGTCTTACTCGTTCTTACACGTACAGACTTGAACTAACGACAAGGCGACGGTGTAGCACTCGTCTACATTGTGCTATACGCACAGAGTGCTTTTCTAAGTGAGCAAATCAGCTGCCGAATAGCCAGACAATCGTAGAATCGGAGGAGGTGAGGCATCTGCGAGGGTTTATCTTTCGGAAGAAACAGGTAGACCCTACGATAGTAGAGTGAAGATTGCGGGCAGCGCAAGACCGGTCACTGTGCAAATCCTTGACGTCTTTCACGAGAAATTATGCATGACACAAGAAATGCTGTTGATATGATTACATACCGGGCTTGCTGCCGGGCAGCGCGATGGGCACGGAGATGAGTTGCGGCGTGGTCTGGAGCGCGGCGCCTCCGTCCAGCGTGCGCACGTACTGCACGCCATCGCCCACGCCCCCCACCATGCCCACTACCTGTGGACAACGAGTTTATTTGTTGCATATTACATAGAATGGGGAGGCCTATGCCCAGCAGTGGGATCTTTTAGGCAAAATATAATAATAATATTACTTAGGTATCTTTAAGCAGAGATCGGAAAAACTTTGCATGATTTTACGGCTCCGTAGCCCAGGTGGTAGTATATCTGCCTCTGACGCACAGGATCGCGGGTTCGAATCCCGCCCAGGGCAAACATTCGTGTGATGAGCACTTGTGTTTGCCTTGTGTCTGGTTGTTGTTTATCTATATAAGTATGTATTTATCTATTTATGTAATGTATATCAGCTGTCTGGTACCCATAGTACAAGCTCTGCTTAGTTTGGGATCAGATGGCCGTGTGTAAAGATGTCCCCACTTATTTATATTTATTTATTGATTGAATAGAATACAATACAATCTTTTTATTGCACATAAATACATTTAAATAAAAATGCGTCGGAGGCAGATACACTACCACCTGGGCTACGGAGCCGTTAAAACAATTATATTTTTCATCTTTCAAGTACCTGCTGCAAGGATGCGCCGTTGTTGGCTACATTCTGCTGGATCTTCTGCAGCTGCCCGTTGGCGGTGACGAAGTGAGTGCCTCCGCCCACGGCCGAAAACGTCGCGAAGTTCATATCCTCGTCCTCTTCACTGTAAACAAAGGAAAAAAACATTCATAAGTTTTTCTGCGAGAAGGCAAAAATGTTTGTTACGAGAACTGCATTGTCAGTAGCACTCATTAGATCTACAGGCTGCACATGGGGCAATATGTAAGTTCACAAGTTCCGACATAAGTCAGAAGGATATATTTCAGCCAAAATCCAGACATTGTCGGTCCACCTTGTAAAAAGCTACCTACCAGAAGTCTAGATCTGATAATCCTGCAGATATCCACTAAAGCAATTTGATCATAGTGAAAATTATTTTAAGGAAACTTGGTATCCCAGGTGCAGTCATAATTATACTTATTAATAAATTATACTATTTAACTAGTGAATAGTTAGTTGTTTGTCTAAAATTGGTACAATCTATTAATGAGTAATTAAAGCAAAAAGCTTATACGGAAATTCTTAACATCCTATTCACAAAATTATTGCACAATGGCAAGTGAAAGCAGGAAGTGTAACCAACTTCTAAGACTTGTTTTGTCATCATACCAACCAACATACACTAGTTGCGAAATATCCTTCCTAACTATGAATTACAGTCCGAAAGTTCAAAGATAAAATATTAGTATGACGCAAAGACGACAATAGTAATTACTAAAAAGAAAGTAAAAGTAGCAAAACAATAATAGAAATTCATGAAGAGTAGAATTCAATTAATTCAAGAAAATGGAAAGTGATGTTTATCCCCATACCAAGAGGCATCCTCTCTCGTCGGCATTTTCTGCATGTCGCACATCGCGGCACCCTCCACCGCGCGCGGCGGGAGCGTCACCGGCACCTCCAAATTATCACCACACTGTACCCCCACGTCCCACCACTGACTGGATCACACTGGGACCATGGTAGGGCACATACCACTGCCGACCACCTCGCGCGACGCACTACTAAAACTGCGCAGTGAGAGGCGAATGATGCTCGCGACTAAGAAAGTGGGTTAAAGAAAGTTTTTTATGCAGGCTCGAGTCTCGAGTTGGCGGTCGGGTTGGTTGCGGCGCACGGGCGTGTGTGGCGCTAGCGTGATGCTCACTTTCTCTTTGGGACTTTCACAAGACGCGCGCCGAGTGAGGACGTGGTTCAATGAGCGGGCTAAGACAGTTGGGTAATCTTGCCACAGGCTTCTAGTGTGCTAACTACACTGTTTTAATTATAACAAAAAAATTCTCACGATTTTAGCTCATGAGTAGTTTGTTTTGTACTCTTAGTGTAGACTTGAGCCCCTTGGAGGGGACTATAGACGCTTATTTAACACAAAACTTTTCGAACGGTAGCTCACTCAACCTATGTAAAGACTGAACTTCTGTTACAAAACTCCCAAAAACTTAAAAGTTTCTTTGGTGTTATTAAATATTAATATTAAAAATATTTTCTTTCTCTAAGTAAATTATTGGCTTTTTAATCTTAAGTTTATAAAATGAATAGTCTTCAAAAGTGGAAAGAGTTGATAATATCAATATACATTATTGCAAGATTGAAAGTTCATAAAAGCCTGTGTGTCCTTGTTTGATCATGTATTTTTCTTAGCAAGACAAGTATTGCCTTTTTGCCTTACAATCTTGTAAATAAGATTTGCTTTAGTTTTCTTGTGAGAATAAATAAATAATATTTATTTATGTTTGTGGGGACATCTTCATCTTCAGAATAAACCACATTCTGAATTTAATGATTGCAATCATCATAGTTACATTACAACACCACTACTAGAGAAGAAAATGCCTATGCCAAGCGATACTTACTTACTATTCCTATCGGCAACTGTTTCAAATAAATTGTGAATTATTTAAAGTGCATTCTATTCTAAGAATATAATTTATCTAAGAGTTTTGTTTTTGCTACACATAAAATTTCAATGACAAATTATTTATACTATAAAATTACTTTTTTCCAATTTTTTAATTTAATCTGTAAACTATACACACTTCATAAATAAAACAGCAGACAAGCTAAAACAGTGTTTAAAAAACTGTAGGATTGTGGAGGGTAGGTACCCCAGACTATGGGACACCTCCTGTCATGCTTGGTGTGTCCTACGCAATGCTTGTTGGACAACCTTTATATGACCAGACAGAATGCAATGAATGAATGCATTTCTTTGCAATGAAGTAGAAAGAAAAAATCAAACAATCACTTCAAACCTAAGAAATGTATAAGCTGATACTAATCTGACGATAAAACTTACTGTTATAATAACATTTGAAGTTGCTCTACACATTGCTGTATGATTGATAAACCTAGACTATTTAAATATCTTGTTATAAAATATTAATTTTATAAAGAACACACAAGACATACCTACAATCTGTTTGTGTATTGGTTAGAACTATTATACCCTGAAAAATATTTAAATGCTACGTATATAATATTCTATTTTATCTTCTAGTCACATTACAGGCTAAATAAAAAAAAAAAATCTTCTAGTCATCATGTCGACTGTCATGTCAGTTCAGATACATGCAATTTTTTTAGGAACAAGAAATTTATATAACACCCACAGGAAAACATGGGTTGTTGCAATTCTAATGCTGGGTACCACAAGGCATCTAACAGATTTGGGTTTCGGTTATGTGCTCCGTGGGAGCACACTGAAACTCTGCTCAGCCATTATAATATGTATGTAGTGCGGCAAAATGTGTCAAATATTGAAAAACAATACTATTTCCATTTTTATAAATAACAAATTAAGTTATGTTGGACATGTCAATTTTCAGTATATCTATCTAATCATTTAAGTCACTTTTGTTGCTTTGTTTAGACAAGCAGGTTTAATTTTAATTAGTTCATTCTAAGATGCAGAATTTGAGAGTAGAATTAAATGAATGATAATAAGATATAGGAACAATTTTATTAGAATTAATTCAAATAACATTAAAGATAACTTGAATTAATGGGAACACAGCAAATTATTTTAGAAAGTATACAACAACATGCGGCTGGAGGTCATACTTGATGTCAGTGACCTCAATTTGGTGTCAGATCTGACTTCATGACTATAATCGCTAATCATACATAGCAATATTATAATAAGATCATTTACAAAACATCATAATATTTGAAAACCAAGGCCTAATTAAAGAAATATGGAGTTATGCCAATCTCTTGAAATGAAGACAAAGGGTTTAGCAACAAAAATGGCGTTGCGTAAATCTAGTTACGCAATTACAAAAAGTTCGCCCTTTTGCATACTGCAATAATTTATAAGTTTTGGAGTAGGTATGATGGTGGGCGGACCCCTACAGACGTCGCAGGTTGTTCACCCCTACCAGTTCCTTGCTGCGTCCATCGCGCGGACAGTACGCATCCCCACCAAGTGAGGGCTCCCCTCCATGCGCTGCTCGACACCAAATCACTCCCGCTCCCGGCGCTTCCTCCACCAGGAGTCGCGAGAGGAGGGGTGGCACTCGCACTCGGCCCTCGCGGCACTGCCGTGCAGGGTCACTCGTCGCGCCACGCGCCCGAGTAACGGTACAAAGAAGTACCGCATCAGTACATAATAGGGTCATGGATTTTCACACGTATTATTTAGTAATCTATATACATACCTAGTTTGTAATATTTCTTCTGTTATTAATATGATCTGGTTTATTTCGTAATAGCAACTTTTAGTTAAAATCCATAGCAATAACTTTACAAGAACACGTAAACAGCAATAACGTTTCCTTTGACTTTCTTGACAACAAATGAATGAAATCCGCCATTTCTACTTCTATAGTATAGTAGTTCGTATGATTTGAACTAGATGGCGCTCAAAGCGTGTAATTTGGTTATTGCCAGGTAAAAAATAATATACTACCAATAGTAAAATAAAACCAACTCCTTGGGATGGAAGGCCCAAAAGGAGTATTTAGGTATGTGGAGTGGAAGGATTATTTGTTATTTATGATGATTAAAACTTTTGAATATTTAAAATTAATACCTAAATATACAAAATTATAAAACTATGCTTGCACTTCATATTTTTTATTCTCAAATGTTGCCTGGAAGAATCTGCTAGCTAGCATTAGGCAGCCTTTTGATGGTGAAGCCTAATGCCTTTTGGATTTCAATGTATGTATTCATGGGCGCGAGGAGGGCACATACTACACCCCTTGACGGGGAAGAAAAACAGACAGATAAATATAAAAATACTGTTTATATAAATTAAAATGGTATAGGTTGATATCTAATTTCATGTGTAGTGTAGGTATAGTATAATAATGTTAATTATGTAGGTATGCTGTTGTTATTGATTCTAAATATGGGATAAAGATAAGTATTCTGAAAAAATCTGTATTTATTCTAGTTAGTTTTTGATCTATAGGCTTGCCTTGCCAAGTTACTGCTATCCAGTTAAATCATTGATGTTTAGTGTGTAGATTCCACCTACCTGAATCTAATTTTGCCAGCGGCCAGTGCCCATACATATTTTAATTTCCTGTGTATGCAGTAATGTTTGATTATATTCTGATTTACTAAAAAATAAATAAAATATAAACAATATAATATTTCAAATACCTTATTTTATTACTAAGGTCTAATAATATTATATTAAGCATAACAATTAATTAAATTACACACAAAACTTACGATCCACACCACACATGCATAGGTAAATACATTCAAATCAAAATGGGAATTGTTGACCAGTCCTTTGTATTCTCTCTAAATGTAACTCAAATAATAACTTGTTATCATAATAATAATTGCTTTGTGAAGAGCCGATTCCAGGATCATAGCTTGGCCTGCGTTCAGAGTTAGACGATGAGTTGGATGATGAGATTCCATTCTCAGCACTTAATCCATTATGTTGACTAGTTTCTTGAATTGGTGCGCTAGTGCTGGCCAGGTTGTTGTTTATATGCAAGTTGTTGATTCGCTTTGATAGTGGCATGAACTCACAACAATCATCTTCCCTGGATCTCTTCCTGTAAACCAAACAAAAATTACAATGCAACTTAGAACACGCCTGAATAAGAGACAAAATTACACAATATTCTGAACAAAATACCTATTATTTTCTGTCATATTCCTGAAAACGTAGTTCCCATTGTGCTCAACATTTCCTGACCAGATAGGTGTGGGACCTTTTACAAAAGTCATCAGCACAAAATCTGCTCGCTTTATAGATTAGAGATTCCTTAAATAAATTCTGAATAAACTGTAAAGAATAAAAAACGATCAAATATCAACGATGATAATATACCACAGTTTAGAATAATTTCTGATCCTGTCAGACTGAGAAATTGGAGAATGAATGAAATAGCGTGACAGTCGAATAATAATTCAGCTGTTTTTTTCTTACGACAGTTAGCGCCATCTAGTATCTAGCCAGTTTGTCTCTTCTGTGTGTGTTTTGTTTGCAGAAACATGGTAAAAACGAAACGTGATTTGTTTATAAAGTTCATTAAATAGATGGCATTAAAATAAAAACGAGTGCTCTGTGTTGACAGCAATAAATAAAGCTATGTAGTGCGTAGAATTACGTAGAATAGTTATTTGTTGGGTAAGAGAGGAATGTTGATTTTTCCTCAGAGAACTGGGCCCCGTTTCACGAAGCAACAAGTTACTAGTAACAAGTTACAATTTGAAATACATTGCGTAGCCAATTCGCCTAAACTGTAAGCCCTTATAGTTTTATCTCATTGACTACGCAATGTACATCGAATTGTACTTGTAATTTGTAACTTGTAGCTTCGTGAAACGGCTCCCTGATATTGTAAGTATATAAGTATATAGTATAGTACAGTTATTTAATGTTAAGTGCCCACTACATTCTCGGCCGAAGTTCTTCGACGAAGTGTCAAAGTGAAGTTAGCCGAGGCGAGGAATTGAATTGAATTGAGACACAGTACACACTCGTAGGACTTCGAAAAAACTCAGTCGCTAAGCTGGCCAAGATGGATGACGTGCAAATTGCAGCTGCCGCTGCTTTGTGCTCTCTTGCTTATTTCAACTTTATACGAATACATCTATAAAACCAGCCCCCAAAACTCCGTAATTTTTTAAATTTCCAAAAACTGACTCGACAAAAAAATTATTAATTTATCGATCCTGCCCACAAAATTTCACGTGAATCAGTTCAGAAACGCGACCTGTAGAGTAGAACAAATAGACAGATGGACAGACAGATAGATATACAAAAGCAATTTTGGCCAAGCTGAAACAGAGACGCTTCGCTCGCTCGGTCAAACAAATACTCGCGAGATATACAGCTCACTGAGTAGTTGCCAACTTGTGCAGAAAATGGTGGAAAGAATTGGTAACACTGACTGGCAGTGCGTTTGCGTCTGTGGTTTGCGTGCCGTAAAGTGCTGTTAGCCGTACCTAGTTAGTCAACAATATTTTTTTCGATTACGCGTTTGTTTACGTTGTTCATCACCTCAAAGTTTTACGTAGTAATGGTAAATTACTGTTGTGTGCTTGGTTGCACCAGTAGCACCTTAACTCATCCGCATTTTGCATTCTTCTCTTTCCCATCTGATGAAGAAAGGTAAGAAACAATTTTATGGTTATAAATAGGATTCTTTCTATTTACTTTATATCTGTCGTTCGTTTACTACTCGGGGTGGTTGGTCCGCGGTTTACTACGAATAAAGCGCTTCACAGAAGACAGAAGTGCGGTGTAGTATGGGTGTAGTATGTAAATGTATGCGGTCTATATAATGCTGCGCCCAAGAAAGACATGTCGGAGGGGTGGCTGGTCATTCGGTGAAATAACATGAAATATTGACTTCGTCGCGCTTTCGGTCAGATGCATAGACGAAAATTTTTTAACACACGTCAGATGGTCAGATTCATGAAAACGCGGTTTGTCAATATCGCAAAATATAGTTGGGTTTTCTGACAGCAAAATAAAAATAATAGTTCTAATATTAAGACGATAGATGGCGCCAGCCAGATGTACTTCGTGGATTCTTTTTTTTTTTAACCTTTTATGGCCTGGGTGACTCGCCGGATTTCTTCGGATCCACGAATCGTCAACGCTATCTATCGAAGATTTATAAACAATTTTTTTTAATTGACTGTCGGAAAATCCCCTATTATCTTCCCGTGCATTAGAATAGAATACCTATACCGATGTATTCATAACGTGATATCAATGGCTTGCACAATGAAAAATATTTACCCGAAAAGGAAAATCTTGGGATCATAATATTATTATTTCTATGAACTACCTACTTCTATACAATTTTTAGACAGATTGCGATGTTGATCGTGTTTAGTGAAGCTTTGTTCGCGTGAACTTGGCCATTCGCGATTCGGACCAATTACTATTTTGATCATTTGCCACGTTTTGCAGAACGCGAATTTAACCGAATGCAAAACAAATAGGCGACGAGAGAACTTACTTTGACACCAACCGTCCTTATACTAATATTATAATTAATTCGAAAGTAATTCTGCCTATCTGTTTGTTACGCTTACACAGCTAAATTACTAAACAAATTTTGATAGGGATCAAAAAGTAGTGAGAACGACATACTCCTTGGTAAGATAAAAAAAATACTGGCAGGCATAGCTCAGATACATATTTGTAATATTAATAAAGAAAAAAAAATCTTCGATTCTCTTTTGTTTTTTTCTGAATGTAGTCATTTGTTTGCTTCGTGTCGGAACGTGTTCTCGAAAATGGAGAAAAACGAAGTGCGAGTGACCAATATTATGCAGCTTTAATTCCCAAGTTGAGGAATGCCATCAAAGAGAAAAGGAGAGGGAAACTTCGAAGGGGCGTGCTGTTTCATCACAACAACAGTTGCGATGGCTGCCATTCAGCAAGCTGGCTTCGAATTGGTTGACCACCCCCCTTATTCACCAGATCTGGCGCCTAGCGATTTTTATCTGTTCCCCAAATTGAAAGAATACTTAAAGGGAAACAGGTACGAAGACGATAACGAGGTGATGGATGCCGTGGAGAGCTTTTTGCAGGACCAAGACAAAACTTTTTTTTTAAAGGGATTGAAGCCTTGGAAAAGCCCTGGACTCGGTGTGTAGAGAGACTCGGAGACTATGTAGAAAAATAAATTATTAAGTTATCAATAGTCATTATATTCTATTTCATTCTCACTACTTTTTGATCCCTCCTCGTATTTAGATTAGGTAAGAGCTCAGCACTATCTATGTAAAGCACTCGGAACGATAAAAGTGGTCCTCCTCCGCGTTCATAGATGGCGTTGTTGGTTTTAGAAACGGGACAATGTGAGCTATATATTTATAGCCGCGTCTGTGATAGTGTGCATTTAAGGTCTTTCACTTGCAAGAACACCACCCTATTCGGTCGGTTGTCAGGACCTGGGCTGGGTCTGTGCCAGTGCCAAATCATCAATGTTTTTTCCTCTCCTATATTTTCTGGGTAGGCAAAGGGAAAGCAGCTATCTTTAGTATTTTTTACTGTCTTTCTTTATTTTGCCTACTTCATTTTTCGGAAAGTCTAAAATTCTTTGTGTTTTGTAGTAAACGCTAGGAACAATTATTGTTCCTAGAGTAAACGTCTTCGGTAAATTCTTCAATAGCACAGTGAATAGTAATTTGATTTGAGATGCAAGGGTGGTTAAAGACGTTAAAGTTCACTGTTATTTACTGGTAATAAGATTCAAAGTGCAACTAATTATTAAGCCAAGCGTGGCATTTATTTTTTCGTGCCTTTTACCTAGGTACCTACTCAGATTCTACTGTTTTTCTTAGTGGATATTATCTTTTTAAAAGAAATACTATATGCGTCGTATGTACTTAACTAAAATAAACTTTATTATTACAAAAAAGCAACTTACCTATGCCTATTTTAATAAAAAAAAATGTGCCTCGATTCCTGCAAAAACGCTCCAAGTCTAAGAATATAAAAGACAACAGATAAACATACAAACAACAAAAGTTAAGAAAACTCGAGAAAAAGTACAAATAAAAATGCTTTTTACTGAATGACCTTCCCTTCCTTATTTCAATAATAACCTGTGAGGGTTCTGGCAAAATCTGATTAGAATGATGTTACAAAATTTACAATAAGTCAGGGTAGAGGCTAGAGGGTGGAGCAAGTGGTCCACCTTGCCTCACCGTGGCTCATGTCAGTGGGTATCAAATATCTGCGAGGTTCATGCCTAACGGCGATTAGTTTAGGTATTATTATTTCGTGCCCCGCGCGACACTTCCTTTTTTAAGTATTTTTATCAATCGGTATTCTTCTCGTATTTTCAGATTCGAGACTTGGCTCAAATCAATTGATCTTCAGGACATCAATAACGATAAAAGAGACAAGACAGAGTTCCGCGTATGCTTATGCGAACTTCATTTCGAATCTAGTCATATTCTAAGTACTTTTAAATTAGATAATATTACCGTGCCCAAAACAGTTAAAATTCCTAGTCATTGCTTTAAGCAAGAGCCTACTGAAGTGATAATAAAAGAAGAACCTTTAGATAAGCCTGAAACCGAAACGCATGCTGATGGCTGTTTGCATTTAAATAATTGTAAGGAAAGTGATACAAAGAAAAAAATACTAACGGGAAAATACTCTACGTTAACGACTACTCCAATAGAAATAATAAGAATAGAGCCATACTCGATATGTTTATATAAAGATGTTTCAATAAAAACACCTACTAATACACACTGGACTTGTTCTACTCAAACGGATATTGTTAATCACAGCAACAAAGAAACAAAGTCAATAGCGTGCCAAACATCTGCACCTCAGCGCGATGAGAAAACACTCAAAGATTTGCCATCAAAAGATTCAAAAGTCGAAGTAACACCTGAAATACTTGAGAAATTCAATGGAATCTGTGAACAAGTTTTGAATAAAAAGCTCGCCAAACTTGTTAAATTACAAGCTGAGTTACAATTTAAGGCGAATAGTTATAGAAATTATTATAATGAGGAATATGTAACGTTTTGTTCCACCATGCATGACAGGAATCCACACGTGTACGCTGAATTTAAACAATACTTGTATTTGCCGAGTATTTGCGATCTTAAAAGAATGAAGCAATTAAGGAAGGATCAGGTATTCGAAACAGAATCTAAAAAGCATAGAATAAATAAAAGTTCGCATCGTTTAAACTCACGAAATATAACCCGAGAGATAGTAACTGAATCTTGGCCATTTTTAATATTAAAGGAACATTCTGCTATGAATGAAGAAGATACCCGTAGCATTGCTACTTGTAACAATAGTAAGCAGGAGAACGATATCCGATCACTAAAAAGACCACATAATACCAATAATACTGAAACTGATGAGAAAGAGAGAAATCTGGATCAGAAGGTCAAAATAAAAATCGTTCAACATGATCATTGTTATATACCTATATAATAATGCAATGCATTTAAAGGAATTTTAGCACAACAAGCTAATACTAAACACGTCTTAACAAATAAGTACATGGATAAATACATCAATGTAAGTGTATGAAATTTTAGTAGCCTATAATATTTTTACATTAAACTTAGCTTGCATAATTAATTAAATAAAATTGTTATTTGAGCGGTAAGAGTGGAATGTCGATGATATTAGCATGCGAAGTCTACAACGTGTCGGTGAAAGAAATAATGTCAGATTTGTCTGACGCAATTTCAGTGGCAGTACCTAATAAAATATTATTATTCATACTGGTTCGCGTCAGTGCAAGGACATGTAAATAGAACTTAGATCTAGATTAGATCCTAAACTGTCTATAGTTAACTGTCAAATTGACAGTGTCAATCAGTGTATTTATGTATTTTTTTATTTGTTAATAATTTCACGATAAAAAATGTTTATAACAACAGCTATTTAGCGGTTGCTATTGCTAGGCAATCGGTGTGTTAGGAAAATTATTTCTTCCATTTGGATAAGGTATAGTCTTGAATACTAATTATTTAATAATTAGAAAATTGATTGTATGTCATTAACAGCTTTATAGCAATTGATATTTAACAAAACTCCGGATAGTCAGTTTCAGTAAGATTAGTTTTTTTTTGTCACATCCTGATATCTATCCCTGAATTCAAAAATCGATTTTTTCCCGTGTAAAATAATTTTCGAAATTCAAACGAATTTTCATCTCTAGAACATTATTTGCGTCTCTAGAAATGAATATGAGTTATTTGGCCCCGTTTCCAGGCATGAAAAGCCGTCTTTCCGAGGCGGAGAGGTGAAAATGTTATTTTCTCATGTTTACCCATATGGTTGGACTTTTTATCAAATCAAAATCAACGGCCCTTTACAGTCCACTGCTGGACTTTTTATGTTTGACCAAATTTATGTGGACCAAGCCAGAGATAGGTTCTCCCTTTCTTGCATGAAGAATAATATAATCGTATTCTAGTCAAGGTAACTTAGAAAAATAAGACAGGTGAACTTTTTATGGATAGAGCGTTTCTGCAAGAATCGGCACTCCATTAGTTCTTACATAAATTATCTAAGCGGGAGCGGTTATTAGGTTATAGGCTTTAGGGTGGTATTCCACTAGTTAAATATCGAATATCGTAAAAAACATTTTTCTTTAGAAAACGGCAGAGTTTATGAATGTTTAAGTCAATAATCATCACCATTTTCAGCCCACATCTACCCACTGTTGGGTATAGGCCTCTTCTCGACTGCGCCACTCCTCACGGTCTTGTGCTATCCGCATCCAACCTGATCCTGTCAGTTTGGCAATATCGTCGGACCATCGGGCTAGTGGTCTGCCCACTTGTTGCCTCCCTTGTTGTTCCCCTCCCCTTGGCCACCACTCTTTGACTGCCTTGGTCCACCGGCCGTCATCCCGTCTAGCCAAGTATTCTGCCCATCTCCATCTCAATGTCGTGCATGATGCGTTTACCTACACGATCAACGAGAGAGGTATTCAAAATGGAACGCTCCAACGCTCTTTGCGTTCGCTTCGCTCGCTACGTATCACTCTGTACTGTACGTATAATCAGAGAAATTGAATAACTTCATCAAACATACTACCAACCAACACCTAGGTATATTAATCAAAACTTTTATTGTATTTTTTTCCCCTTTTTAAAAAAAAAAAAAAAACAAAAGCAGCACTGATAGATAGGCGCTCCACGTTTCTCCATTTTGACAAACTATTCTAAAACCTTGGACGAAGATATTGGATCAGTAGAATGGTCATTCGTCAAAGAAATTTTACTAAATATTAGCTGACCCGGCAGACGTTGTCCTGCTATTTTTCCTACCTCCACCCTACTCTATACCTACTCAACGTCTACCCTACACCTACCCTAACAAAACAGACCAAAAAGACCGGACCTCATTTCACAGCTAGGAACATTTTGTATTGGAAAACTAAATTGTCGTTTTTAGTATTTTCTGTTACTTTTTGTTTATGTTTCTCACCGTACCTTCCCTGAACTTGCACAAATAAAGACTACTTACTTCAATATCAAAATTAGCCAAATCGGTCCAGCCATTCTCGAGTTTTAACTAGACAAACGAACAGTAATTGATTTTTATATGTATAGGTATAGATTGGGCACAGATATTTGACTAGTGGAATAACACCCTTAGGCAAAACAATAGGGCGGCGTAGTTTATTGGCGGGTGTTAAGTTTTTAACTCTCCTTATTCCTAAGCAATAATCACTAATCTAATAACAGCACTGATTTCACAGTTACCTTCTCGTAATTTCAGGTCCAAGACTTGGTTCAAAGCAATCGATCTCCATCAGGACACCAATAACGATAAAATAGACAAGACTGAGTTTCGCATATGCCAACTACATTTCGAATCTAATATTTTCAGTACTACTACTAAATTAGATAACAATGCCGTGCCTACTCTACATCTTCCAGATACAATTAAGATTTCTAGTCGAAGATCCAAGCAAGAGCAAAAAGCTGAAATTATGATAAAAGAAGAACCTTTAGATCAACCCGGAACTGAAGCTGTTGCAGATGGATGTTTGCAAACAACAAATTACAAGCAAGATGACTTTAAGAACTATATATTATTTCGTGAAAAATACTCTAAGTTAACGACTAGTCCAAGTGAAATAATTTCAATAGAGCCAGAGTCATCATCAATAAAAGTTACTCAGTGGACTTGTTCTACTCAAACCAATGAAATTTCGTTGACTCAAACTAATAAAAATATAAAGTCAAAAGCATGCCAAACTGCTGCACGTCTCTACTACAAGGCAACACCTAAAAAACTTAAGAATTTCTATGAAATCTGTGACCAATATTTGAATGAAAACCTTGCCAAACTTGTGAAAATACAAGCTCACTTAAAATATAAACCGAAGGGTAATAATTATACTAAGCAATACAAATCGTTTTGTTCAGATATGTATGACAGGAATCCACTCGTGTACAGACAGTTTCAAAAATTTCTGTATTTGCCGAGTACTCGGACTCTAAGGCGAGAAAAACATTGTCTGAAACATGCAGCAGAATCTGGGGAAGAAAATATTGAAGATAATGTTTTTGAATGTCCAAATACCCAAGAGACAATAACTGCACCTAATAATACAATGGAGGAAGATTCTGCAGTAAATCAAGACAATAACATCGCTACTTGTAGCAGTAATGACCAGCAGGAAATTCATTTACTGAAACGTTCATATAATACTGCATCAGCAGATTTTGGTCACGAGGATAAAGATAATGAGAATAATATTACTGGTCCCAAAGTAAAAATTATAGAACATGATCCTTATTATGATGGTATATTGAACATAATTTTAAAACAACAATCTAGCTTTCTTAAGAAGTTGAAATAGGCGGTCACACCTTTCGGTCGCCTATAGATGTAACTGTGTACCTGTTAAAAAAGAAGAAAATTTTCTCTTTTCTCGTTATCAGTTACAAGCTAGTAAATATTTAAATAAACTTTCTAAATATGTAGTTACTAAATATAATTTCTGTTCTAATTTTGTAGCAGTCTTATTTTGTAACATAATAAATAACTTCTAGTAAATAAATATCTGCAAAGAAATACTAGATTTTTTTTTATTATTTTAAAAAAGCTTTACAAAAGAATAGTAAATTATGATGGAACTGAATTCGTTAAGTACACCTACCCCAGATAAATGGGCTGTGATTTATGCGTTCCAGCCACAGTGAGTTGCAAAGATTGGCTTTAAAAAATCAACAGTATTGCTTTACAAATTTTTCGTCTAAGTCCTAGGTAGTCCTAACTAGTCACACTGTATCTACCTTACTTAGTTTCCAAAAAATTAAAATTCTATGTCGCGTAGTACATACTTAGTAGGGATTTCTACAAACGGAACTACTGCCTGCCTGCGTCACCTGTGTGTGAGTGAACTCTAGGATCAAGATTTTTTTTAATGCACGAGTCCAATCGTCAGTCGACTAATTTGAACTAACGAATTCCAAGACTTTCAACGTGTGCATTAAATGCACCGTATAGCCGTAACGGAGAGAGCTGTGAAATTACAAATTAGTTCATACCGCGCGCATCATGTTGCGTTTAGAAGATTTGATGAGTGGCGCTGGCGGACGACCGACGACGGCGCCGCCGCCGCGCCGGTGCGTGCGTGCGCGTCTTCGTCCGGGCTAGAAGCGTGCGCACAAGTGCAGTGCACATCCACATTCCATCATCGACAAAATTAATCCGAATGAAAGCACATCGCTGTAGCATAACAATGTGCAAGTGACTAATCTGTAAACAATAATTATGAAGCATTAGAATATTTATGGTGAAATCGCAATAGGTATGCTAGGTAGGGTACTCGTACCAAAATAATTCTTAGAACTCACATCTAAACTAAAGTACGACACTCTATTCTATACTTACAATAGGTAATTAAACGTTACAACGTTAAAACGTTTAACGTTATATCTATCTATCTATCTATCTAATTAATCGGAAGTCAATACCGTATTACAGAGAATATAAAAATGCACTTTTTAGAAAAATTCAGATGACTATCCTTTGGGAATTGGGACAGCTTGCTTTTAAGGAGTCTCCATTTATCTATGAATAACAATTTTTTTTTTATTTGTAATAGAATTAAGTTATTAGGTATATAGAAGATATTGAAATAAAATGCCAGCACAGCAGTAAGTGAGTGAAGTAGAGTTGTTGTTCCAATAACGTTTCCGAGCTGCTGGACACAGTGGAATTCGAACCATATATGGCCAGAAGCTACCGTCAGTCTGCCGCACCTAAATGTTTCCATTGTAATCGAATATGGACGCGGGTAAATAATTCTTTTAGAACTAGAATACCCTAAATTGGTCATGATTTTCGCAGAGACTGCAGCTTAAAAAACCCTTATTCAGGGCGATAGAAAGTTATTTATTTAGACGGCTCCGTAGCCTAGTTGGTAGTACGCCTGCCTTCGAAGCACAGGGTCGCGGGTTCGAATCCCGCCCAGGGCAAACATTCGCGTGATGAGCGCTTGTGTTTGCCTTGTGTCTGGATGTTGTTTATCTATGTAAGTATGAATTTATCTATTTATGTAATGTATATCAGCTGTCTGATACCCATAGTACAACCTCTGCTTAGTTTGGGATCAGATGGCCGTGTGTGAAAATGTCCCCACGTATTTATTTATTTCAAAGTAAAGGAGGGCGACGTGAAAATTAGAACAATTTAAGAAGAATCACTTACCTACCAGTACAAACTATTATGGAGATACTAGGTTCGCAGTTTCGCGTAGAGTCATTCACAATATTATACTTTCTCTATTCATACACATTCTCGACACTTTCTCGCACACTGTTTCATGAGAGCCGGGGATTGTTCAATTCTAAGATAATCCGACTCTTGGTAACGTTATAACGTATTGTGTAAAAGTGATGGGAAAATCGAGTATAACTAGTGCTACTCAACATCACCACTGACACGGATTCTCGATAATTTCCATTGACGAGAAAAGCGTCTCGGTCGTTTCACATTTTTTTGCCTCGTTAGTTAGTGGGTCGGGTTCGATTGCATATTAATTTTGATGAGTCGCGAGAATAACTTGAAATGTGCGTGCTATTGGTTGATTTAATTTATTCTTTCGTAATTTTTTTCTTATCAAGAGTACAAAGATATTTCATTATGGTAAGGTATAAGGATGCTATACCTTACTGACTTATCATAAAGAAATATCTATTGTACTCTTGACAAGAAAGATTTTACGAAAAAATAAATTAAATCAACCAATAGCATGTGAAAAGAACGGTGGACAAGTGGAGAGAATGGGTTCAAATAGGTACCTATAGGTACCTATTGGTTATCTTAACTTATCAGATCAAAAAGCAGAAAACCCTAAACTTGAATGAGATAACCCCACGGTGGGGCAAAGACACAAAAGAGACATGCCTGAAGCTGCTAATCAATATTGTTTGATGAAGTTGTATGTATAGAAATAAATCGATAACAATCGAACAATAATGTCGTTGTCATGCTCATGCGCAGGGCGCAGACGACGATGGTGATGTAACTGTGACGTCACCGTAACGTATTAACGAACTTCGCGTCTCCCGTCCCGATGCTCGACACGGTTCAAGGTCACATCAACAGTCACGATCTTCAAACAAAGCGTCTAGATTTGTTTATGATATTATTATGTACTAGTGATAAAAATAAGTGTTTTAACAATATTTCTAAAAGTCTATAGATTTACAATTTCGAAATTTTTATCTCCATGGGCATGGCAGGCATGGCTCATGGCTGCAAAAGCGCGCGCGGTGCGCATCCGTTATTTTTTTTCTCATCGTGATGTGATTTGAATTCAAATATCGAACATCAACGGCTGAGCGGCGGCGGCGGCGGCGGCGACCGGAAGGAAGACCAAATCCACAACGACAACTCCGCTTTAAACAGGATAATATTTACATTGTCACACACAAACGTTAAAAGTAGTTTTAGATTGGTCGAGCGTTCGGCTTTCATTACGGAGGTTCTAAGTTCGAATTCCGGTTGGCACGTTGTAAAACAAAAATCTCTTTGCGAGACTTTCCTCGGTTTGGTTAGGTTAGGATATTGTAGGCTGGATCAAATGTAAAACTGAATTTCAACAACCCATTCCAGTGAAAGTACTAATACGTTCTAGTTTTACTAGAAGTTAAGAATTTATAAGCATATATTTTACTGTGCTAAATCCCTAATTTTAGTAATCCATCGTTTGGTCTAAAAAATATAGCAAAATTACCTTAAAGCATAAGTTTAATTAACTTAAAGCATAAGTTTCAAAACTATAGGTACCTACCTACATCATCATAACATTTTTACGATGAGCAAACTGAAATGATCGGGAATTGAAAAAACTACATTAAGAAAGTAACTAAGTTTATTTTACTATTTGAAATATTCTCAAAACAATATATTAATAAAACAATGCACTTTTGCATTCTCTCACACCAACTTATATAACAGTCTGAAGTTGAGTCAAAATTACTGATTTGTATGCTTCGACTGCTTCTTCTGTGTCCACAAATCCTTGACCACGCAATAAATCTTTAGTTCTCAGAAATGAAAAATTTACGTTTCGTAGGGCCCCAGATCAAGGCTATACGAAGAATGGTCCATCAACTCGACGTTTTTCAAAAACTCGCTAGTATTCCGAGCTTCCAAGCTTGCATTATCGAAATGGAGGATTATGCGACGTTTTACGTTCACTACCAGTGTACGTACGCCCTCTGTGGAGAAGAACGGCCAGAAGAAACTCTATTTTCTGTTATTACCGCTGTTTTTGGCCGAACTGTAAAATGTAAGGAGCTGAGAGAAGCACGTCCACATCGGAATTCGGAATACCAACGATATATTGTCGTTTGGCTTGGTGCTTTACTATTGTAAATAGAAATAGAATAGCTCAGAAAGATATTGTTTCTGAGATAATCCTTGTCAAAAGTTGTGATTAATTATGGCACAAATAATTTCTTGTGAAAGCTCAATTTCTCAATTCGCTTCTAACTGGCACCTTTAAAAAAATCCTGGCACTGCTTTTTCTTCTTCTATATTTATGGTATTGGTTAGAAAAATAAACGAGAATTCACGTACCAAAAATATTTTAATCTAGCTCAGTCGAAGTAGTACTCTTTTCCCGATCATTTCGGGTAACCTGTCATTAAAACGGTGAGGGAAATTTGGCAAAATGTTCAGGTAAAGTCAGGGAATTTTATGTGGCATCATATAGAGTGGACACTGATTACTGAACGCCGCCGCCCTATACTAAGGAATTGTTACCTTTTGTTGCCCGTACATAACCTATTTCGCAGAGTTCGCTTGCTACGTGCGAACTCATTCAGCTGAGCCGGTTTCAAACTTATATACAACAAAAAATACTGCGAGTAAATTGCGGTCAGTTACCCCTTTATCGGGAATGGGAGTTTCAATGGGGTTTCATAGTGATCTTTTCAAAGCTAGGTAGGATCGTACTAACTAGACTAGGTAGGTACGTAAGTACTAGAACGTGTTAGCGGAGCTAATTCAGTCCATCTATAGACAGTTCTGCAGCTAATGGTAAACTTCCACTATGTTGGGAAGGCGTCTGAATAAGGCTGCAGACGGCCGACAGCAAGGCTCGCATGTCGGCCAAAAATGGTGTGAATTCGACCCAACGCCACTAGTCCTTTTACGGACACCAACCGAGTCGCCAACCTTAAAGACTGACTGCTTCTTTCGACGAAGGTAATTCGAGGATTTGTTTGTGTTTTCCTCCAATTACAGAGGTCGACAAGAACAGCATGGAAACACAAGAAACGACACACGACATAGGAATTTCGTAAGTTATCTCTATTGTGGTGATAAGACAGTTTACCAGGCTGATAAAATACCGATGAAGCGATGTGATGATAAGCTAAGGCAAGGTACGATTTTCGATGAGGAAGAGTAAATAATCATAATTATTAATTATAACCTACTAACGCATTTGCACAGAATACGACCCGATATAATAATCATCATACAAATCGATCTTTGTTAGTATGGCTTGCTTGATCATTTCTTTAGTAGTATTGTTACCTAACAATACTACTAAAGAAATAGCAAGTTTGGTACCTACCAAACTTGCTATAGCTAGCTCGTTTAACTTTCGGTGTTATGTCTAGCTACCTGATATAGCTACAATATTTCAGTAAACTAACAAAGGCCAAGGTGTAAAAAAATACTATTCCAAAAGTCGAGTGTAAAGGCGGAGTGCCTTACGGGTTAAAATTTCTTTTACCCGACTGCTTCAGAAGGAGCGGGTTATGCTTAGATGAAATATAGTGGGGTTATGTTTTTAAATCCTATCAATATTGCTGCAGGCAGACCAGACCCATCTAGGCTACGAGAAATCTTAACGTTATTATTAATCTTATCAAATATTATTTTTATTAAAAAAGAGGAACGATGTTTTCATACAAAAGACATCAACGGGAGCTTCCTTTTTAAGCCAAGGACTTTTAGGTCCTAGAAAAAAAAAATAAGTAGTCGAACACTTGCAGAAACTAGCTACTATGGGTAGGGACTGATCCTGGTCCTCAGGAGGTTAAGGGGCTAAACATTCAATGAATCCTGAATCTACCTCTCTCTGGCCTCTGTCTGGCACAGAATATAAAATAGTAAGTATTGTCTGCCTGAATAGAGAGCATTTTATAACACATTTTGTATAACTTAAATAATTTGCCTAATTAAGGTAAAGTAGGTAAGGTAGGTACCTTATTATTGACTTGCATATTGTGTGTTGCACTGACTGAACTTGGCAATACGCACCAGCTTGCTTGCCTCGACCTTGCGCGTGCGCAGGAAGTCAAGAACAAGCACTACGGTGAAAAATAACCATTCATGAGCATTGAGCATCCTGCACGTGTCTATTAAACTGGTATACCTCCAGGGCGTCCCAGGACTATGACATGAAATGCAAGTATTTATAATATTGTAGACAAAAAAAAATACTGAAAGGAAACTTCAATTTGCTTTTAATAATCATTTGAACTGCATTCAAGGGTTAAAAACAAACGTCACCAAGGAATTTTCTAAATTGTCATTGTCATTGTCCGCTTGCGATTTTGGCTATGTGGATAAAATAGTAGTCGCATAATGATATTATAATGATGATGATATATTATATAATATTACAGCTTCATTCAGATCGCACGCGATAATAGCAGCGCCGCGTTTGATAGAAATTGATAATTTCGGAATTAACTAAACCGATTCCGAAAATTATTTAATCAATTACTAAGTGTGTATTACTAGTAATTTTAAATTTATTGTTATCGTAGTGCAGGCGTAGGTAGGTAATTATTATAATTTTTTCCTTCCTTACCCATAGGCAGGCAAGTCATCATTTGTTACTTCATTATAATATTATGGGTAGGTAAATGCTAGCGTTATGCGATATGATAAAACAATTTATTCAATATTTATATAGTATACAGGATGTATGTATGATAAAACACGAACACATAGGAAGGTAATTTTAAAGCAGGGACCGGAGTACCCGTTGAAACCCCCCTTCTGTCGTTAGGGTTTTAAGTATTTACGGAATGATAATTATAATAAATATAATGTATATCAGATTCCTTGACAGGGTTACCCTGTTGGATTTGCAAACGTTATAATTATAGCTTAAAAGAACTATTTCGTAGGTATTTTGACCTGAGTTTTTCTTTTGTTTTTATCTCTAAACTGTCCTCATAGTAAATACCTAGTATAGTCAACTGTAAGTGTCTATACCTACCAATGTAAACGTCAAAAAAATATTTATGTGATTCTTTAACACCCTGTATTTTATTAGGAATCTTATCGTAATTTTGTAGGTATATATGTATATAATACAACTCATGAATTCATGATGATAATAATCTTCTATATAATAAAAATGAATTGCGGTTCGTTAGTCTCGCTAAAACTCGAGAACGGCTGAACCCATTTGGCTAATTTTAGTCTTGAAATATTCGTGGAAAAAATATGGGTAGGGTAGGTGTAGGGTAGGTGTTGGGTAGGTGTAGGTTAGGTTAGGTTAGATGTAGGGAAAAATGGCAGGACAACGTCTGCCGGGTCAGCTAGTTATAAATAAATACATGATGGATGGCTGCTAGTTTTGTATGTTATTATTACGATCTCACAAACTACGGCGAAAACGCAACTTACTGTGAGGTAAAAACTCAATTGTCGAAATTGTGGAGTTGTCTATGGCGGCTGCATAGCAACTGGCTATTGATAGTTTTGCAGAGAGTTTATCTATTTCTACTGTTCTTTACTGCGCTTTATACGCTATCTGCGACTCTGCGGCGGCCCATAATCCGCTACAATATGTTTCAACTCAACTGCTGATTTTTTCCTGAAGTGTATTATTTCCTTATGGCAATAGATCGATTCATTGGGTAGGAATTTCACTAGAGTAGGTAAAGCAGGGTTTAGGTACGCTTTTAAATGTGACCAATCGATATAATTTAGCACAATGGTAGCAATTCACACAGTCACGCTCTTATCCTTAATTTAAGTTCGTCAGTCCTTTTCAACATTTAAAGATTAAAAAGGGACAGGAGATAGCTAATCTAATATTAGAGCTGTCGAACATCGAATTTGAACCTTATGGACGCATCGATATTGCACAATTTTAGAGAGCACGTAAAACATCCGTATCTGACAGCTATGCACTTATTTTAGGTTATATATCATTCATTCAAAATAATATCATTCGTTCATCTGAATTCATCACCTCTCTTTCGTCACATCACACTAATATTATAATTAATGTCAAAATATATTTGGATGTTTAGATGTTTGGATGTTTGTTCCGCTTTCACGCCTATAAACTACTGAACGAATTTGGACGAAATTTGGAATGAAGATAGTTTGTAACCTGGATTAACACATAGGATACTTTTTACCGGGAAAAGTCTTATTCCCACGAGAAAATCTTACACAGCGCGAGCGTAGCCGCGGGCGGACCGCTATAAATAGATAATAAACAACTGCATGGTGAATGGGGTAGGGTAGGTGTAGGGTAAGATGCAGAGTAGATGCAGGGTAGGTGTAGAGTAGATGTAGGATAGGTGAAGTGAGGTGCAGGGTAGGGAAGTGGTGAAAAATGGCAGGACAACGTCCAGCTAGTTAGTCACAAAAACGATTTTCATTTTCATGGAATGAAAATCATCTGAAAATTTTTCGAAAACTTTAATGCTGTGGTTTTACTCAGTATAGCAGTATAGCGAAGCGTCGTTGGTTTAGTGGCTAGGGCCAATTCCTCCCGTCCGGGAGACGCGGGTTCGATGCCCACCACCAATGTGTTTTCGAATTTCAAATTCATATGTAAACGTTTATTCGACGCTTCTACGGTGAAGGAAAACATCGTGATGAAACCTGCACACTCCTGCGAAGAAATTCAAAGGTTGTATGTGAAGTCGACCAACCCGCACTGGACCAGCGTGGTCGACTAAGGCCTAATCACCCTAATTTAGGGTAGGCTCGAGCTCCTCGGTGGGGACGTATAATATGAGTTGTTGATGACTGACTCGTTATAGGTAGGTAGGTAGTGAGGAAGTAGGAAGGAAAATTAATAAATTGTAAGTAACGCCACGGATAAATAAATGAATTGCAAACAACATATTCTACACAACATACACCATGGAATATTCCTACACATAAAGGGAAGAAATAAAAATTAATTTGGTCACAGGTTATAATATAAAGTTTCTGACATGTTTTTTTTTATTTATTATCCAATAAGCACAATCATCTAAACACTTGTTTATTTACCTAGCCTACTGTAATCACTTAACGGGTTTATTTGTAGGTGGCTGGCTTCAGACGCAATTTTTCAACACATTTTTTTTTTGGACCAAGACTTTTAGGTAGGCAAGTTAAGTAGCCAGCGATAGGTACACTAAAATATACGTTATGCAATATGATAGAAAAAATACCTAGTAGGTACCAATAAAATTATCTGAGTCTGAGTATAACTTAACTGGGTGGTACTTTCTATAACTGGGTAGTACAACCTGCCTACTGTCCACCAGGTGGCTTTTTATATAGTTATCTACATAAAGTATTAAAAATTATATTTTTATTTAAATTTGTGTACAATTAGCCTTGAACCTAATAGCTACGATCAGACCAATACAAGTAAACATCGAGCAAAAGCAGAGCTCTTCCAAATTAGGCTCAGATTTACGGTCGGGTTGTTTCAATAGAGAACGTTTGAAACGAGGTCGATTCATGGACAATAGCCATTATTGCCCTAAAGCGCTCCTCCAATGGGCACAGCGAATCGATAAACTAAGACTTAGGTATACTAAAATAGGACTGAGTGAGATGACCACAGATGGGAATTCTAACGTTAGCCTTCGGTGACTGCTGGAAATTTTTTTTTTTTTAAATACAATAAGCATCGACGGCGCCTAAGTAGATACGGACAACTCAAAGGATTTCAATTCCATGAAACTTGGTAAAGTGGTTTAAATATTAGTGTTCAGGATACGAATGACAAAAAGTAGTCGAAACTGCATTATTTTAAAAGTTTTTGTAGATAAATCTTTGTTTCAAATCAAACGTAATGTGAGACATTTCTGCCACTTAACTTATTTTGCATCCAAAATTTAACTTAAGAAATTTTCATGGATATTATTTTTTCAGCAGTGAATGTCTGAATAATATATAAAAAATAATTTATACTGCAACAGCTTTAAAATATTAGCCAAATTTGTAAAATTTTGACCATCAGTGCTACTTTTATTTCTTCTCTGCCATTCATTAGTGAAATTTTTCTACGTCGCTCATATTTACACGTAGAAAGAGTTATTAACCACATAAATGTAAAACTAGGTAGTGACTATGTATTGATAGTCGTAAGATACTATTAAATTAAAAGGATATTTGATAAGAGATAAAACAAATCATAATGTGTTAAATCAATAAGAGTTTATTTTTAGCAAATAACGAGTTGTTATTAGAGTTGAAGTAATTTGACCGCATTTACTTTGCTTAACGACCGCGATACCATGTGTTAATTATAGATATCTTTGTTTTTACAGAAATAGGAATAAGCTTGAAGCATATGCAAATTAGACAACATTTATGAAAAAAAATTAGTAATATGTAGTTGTTTTTGTCTGCTTAGGCGCCGTCGCCCCGTCGACATATCAACAGATTTTTTATCAAAAGTTTGGAAATAGTTAACGAAGTATTGAAACCTGTTTTCGCAAATATGTTACTCGTATGAATGCATCTGCTCTACTCTGCCCGCTAATTGCACTACATCGCTCTCTTGTATAATTAACAATGTTATTCACGACAGACTGTAAATTAAGAAATTATGAAACTGAAACGATACCCCAGATGTGCTTTCTAAATTATTTTCTCTGCGAGATGATAATGTAGATTCCTTACTATTTTAACGAAGTATCACGCAGACAGGAGTCAAATTTAGCTAATTAAATATCAGATTCAGGTTAATGCCGAGCGTCTGGGGTAATTAGCGCAAAACTGTCGACTAATAGAGAAAGCACCGAGAAACCGTTTGCCATCTCCAGGCAGGCACGGTCACGGCCGTCTCGCCAGCTCTGATCGCGTCGCAATCGCAGTCCACCTGGCAGCGGCGCGCCACGTTCCGCAACAGCCTCGCTCGACAAATACGCCGCGTGAGCGATTACGTGTCGTTTCTTATCAACTTATCGCTATCACTTGCAAGTGTAGATCATAGCCGTTATCGAGATATCGCCTTTTATCAACAACGCGTATGTGAAGTTGTGTACACAGCCAGCACTGTATTACCTTATATGGTTACAAAATTGAGCCAGCTTACCATTGGCTGAAAATAAGTTCTTGATAGTACGTAAACGTTCTGATAAGGTGCGTTTTATATAGTTTATCCTCAAGCGGAGGTTCTCACTTTGTGTAGTGTAAGCGGCCGGAGCAGTACCGAGTCGCATTTACTTTTGTTATAACTAAGAATAAATTAACAGTAAGTGTTTTATAATATTCTATTATAGAAACATTAGTTTGCTCACACCATTGTCTAAAAAGTTTTAGACAGTGTTTCAAATAATAACAATGTGACCATTTAAACATTACGCGACGAAAGGCTTGCATAATGGACATTACGTAATGTGGTGGAAGCTACCAAATAAATATTTTTAATATTATGCCTACTTTCACATCAGAATAAAATGCACAACCTAATTGTTTCAGACTAATTCAAAATGTGCGACGAGGAAGTTGCTGCGTTGGTAGTGGACAATGGTTCCGGTATGTGCAAGGCTGGATTCGCCGGGGACGACGCGCCTCGCGCTGTGTTCCCCTCGATTGTAGGCAGACCACGCCACCAGGGTGTCATGGTCGGTATGGGACAGAAGGACTCTTACGTCGGTGACGAGGCCCAAAGCAAAAGAGGCATCCTCACCCTCAAATACCCCATCGAACACGGCATCGTCACCAACTGGGATGACATGGAGAAGATTTGGCATCACACCTTCTACAATGAGCTGCGTGTGGCTCCCGAGGAACATCCAGTCCTGCTCACCGAGGCTCCCCTCAACCCCAAGGCCAACAGGTAAATCAACCGGTTCAACCAGTTCATTTAACCGTCATTTGGCAGCGGAGTGCAGTAGTTCGCAGTTGCTGACCTTTGTTTTGTTTCCAGGGAGAAGATGACCCAGATCATGTTCGAGACCTTCAACACGCCCGCCATGTACGTGGCGATCCAGGCAGTGCTCTCGCTGTACGCGTCCGGTCGTACCACCGGTATCGTGCTGGACTCGGGTGATGGTGTGTCCCACACCGTGCCCATCTACGAAGGTTACGCCCTTCCCCACGCCATCCTGCGTCTGGACCTCGCCGGCCGCGACCTCACCGACTACCTCATGAAGATCCTCACCGAGCGCGGCTACTCGTTCACCACCACGGCTGAGCGTGAAATCGTGCGCGACATCAAAGAAAAGCTCTGCTACGTCGCCCTGGACTTCGAGCAGGAGATGGCCACCGCCGCCTCCAGCAGCTCGCTCGAGAAGTCCTACGAACTCCCCGATGGTCAGGTCATCACCATCGGAAACGAACGTTTCCGTTGCCCTGAAGCTCTCTTCCAACCCTCATTCTTGGGTATGGAAGCTAACGGTATTCACGAAACCACTTACAACTCGATCATGAAGTGCGACGTGGACATCCGTAAGGACCTGTACGCCAACACAGTATTGTCCGGTGGTACCACCATGTACCCTGGCATCGCCGACCGTATGCAGAAGGAGATTACTGCCCTCGCTCCCTCGACAATGAAGATCAAGATCATCGCGCCCCCAGAGAGGAAGTACTCCGTATGGATCGGCGGATCGATCCTCGCCTCCCTTTCGACCTTCCAGCAGATGTGGATCTCGAAACAGGAGTACGACGAGTCTGGTCCCTCAATTGTGCACAGGAAGTGCTTCTAAGCGCGCGTGTGAGACTATTTTTGTTGTTGAATGCCCTACACCAAGCCCCTGTGTCGGGGCGGCTCAAGATACGCTTGTGATGTTTAATTTAAGTGCAGTATTTAAATAGATTGTAAGATATCGTAATATGCATATTACGTAATCCAACGAATCGTATTTGATTCAATTTTTGACAAAGTTTTTACTAATTTATTTCTAACAACATTTTTAATAAAATATATTTATATACCGGTATAATATAAACTTTTCGATTTTATTTTTCCTTATAATGTATTTTGGCTATGGTTGTATGTCTGAATTAAAGATTTATGATATTAAAAAAAAAATAGGGAAACCACGCTAAAAAAATATATAAAATGATTTTAGCAATTTGATGAGAGCAAGAAAGCAACACGGTCATGTGAAAACTACGCTTACTCACCGAAAGTTTTTGGAACTTTCATAACGGAAGATCGAGCGAGATATACATCACATGTTCAGATTGATTGCATACAGGGAAAACCTTCTTACTCAGGTCATTAAATTATTATATGTAATAACAGATATATAACTAATAGGTTTAATTTTTAAATGTCCAATGGATTAAGAATAGTCACAGGGCGTGGTCTAAACTAATTTAAATGTTTTTTTTATAGTGAATAGGAAAACTGTATTTATGACCAGTTTCCTGTTTGGAGTATTGTAACTTATTTTTCAGAACTTAGTGTGGTAAGCATGCGGTAAAATAAAATTATTTATAGGTCGTGACGTGAGCTAATAAAGTACCTACTTAAATCAGTTATGTGTAGTGTAGGGAGGAAGGAACTCAAGTTGTAGAGGAAAATAAAAACAATTATTGAAAAAATAACCTGTGTTAGGTAGTATATTTTTTAAATAATACCACTTTTTACTTAATATTTACCTACTCTGAGTGAAACACACACAACCACAACAAACAGGGTGACGAAAATTTAATAAAAAAAAAGTTACTTGAAACTAAAAGACGTCATCCCAGTTTAAAAGAAATGTTTACAATATGAGCTATATTGGGACCAGAACTGACCTAGAGTAACGTTTCGGAAATAGATTGAGTATAAATAGAAAAGGAACAGTAAATAGATACATCCGCCGCATGCGCCGGAGTTGACGTTACCGCACCTGACTATTCCTGGCGTATCTTTACTATAAATGGCGAAAGTAGTAAAAAGAACATTTTTGAAATTTTGGTTACATTATTCTTATAACAAAAAATCTGTCTTGTCTTCTTTGCACTTACTAAATAAAAAACCTACATTATAATCTTCTTCGTCTAGCGTTTTCCCGGCCTAGTGCTGGGGTCCGATTTCCTACTCAAGCTTCTCCACTTTGCCTGGTCTTCAGCATCCTTAGGTGTGGGATTGTTTCCTCCATATCCGCTTTCACGACGTTACCACGTGATCTAGGGCCCTGGACAGTGAGGTCGAGGCATCTTTTTCCTTCATAGTCTGACGGTCTGCGGCTTATATGGCCATACCATCGGAGGCGACTTTCCTGAAGCTTATCCGCTACGTCACGGCTCCGAGACTGCCAAGGATGTGTTCGTTACGAATTCGATCTAATCGCGTAACGCCACACGTCCATCGCAACATCTTCATTTCCATGACGTGTGGCTGCTGGACTTGTCTTCCGAGGACAGGCCAGGTCTCGCTGCCGTATAGTAAGACTGGTCGGATGATGCTCTTGTACACAAGGCCCTTTAGCTTCACCGGTATCATTACATTGTAATATTAAAAATTATATATAGGTACTTAATATTTGATGCGATGATTACCTTCTGTGAGCATTCAGGTTTACTTAACTAACTTAAGTTACCTACATAATATTATAGTAAAATTGGTAATTAAGACGCATAAGAGAAGCTGACGCATTTCAAAGTGAAAGTGGAAATATATGCAGTGATATTAATGAGAGAGAGGTTAACATCGTGAATTTACGTAATATTTAGTACAATATATGTACCTACCTATACATACATAGTAAAAATTAAAGTCAAATGCCTGCGTACCTATGCTTTTCACCTTAATTTCAAAACACATTTGCAAAACAAAAATCTAAATAAATGAACATTTTGTGACGACCGATGACAACGCAACGACAACAACGATTCAAATACCTAATATCTAAGCTTAATATACAAATTATTTCGTGCTAAATGCAACCTATTTTTATAAAATGGTACCATACCACCAAAGAGTTTGTATAATATAGTCTAATACTACCACAATTTTTCCCAATGTTTTAATAAATTGGCAATGGTGTGAACTTATGATGAAATAATACTAAATGCACAAAACAGAAATAACTGTGACCAAATAACAATATTTTTCTTTTTTAAATGAATAATTTTACTAACTTTAATATGAAATTGATTAGCAGTAGGTAAGTATATTACATACCAGCAGTACTAAACTAATAAATTGGAGCAAATAATTCTACCTATTTTATTTACTTACAAAGAAAAAGACCTAACTTATTATCAGGTTATCACAGGTGCAGTCATTGCCCCATGTCAGAGGTCAATAATCTTTTTATCTCCAAGCCAAGCGTAGTAATTTTTTTTAGATTCTAGTTGCAGAAAATGTTTATATTATCCATAAAGGGGGTAACTTATACGAGCAGGTAGTTAGATAAATGTTACTTTACAATATTATTAAGTATCCAATAGAGGTACTAAGGTACTATCAAACTAGGTTGGTTTGGTGCCCAGTTAGCCTACTCGCAGGTTGGGTTTATCGATCAGACGAGAGTGTTATAGGTACCTTATACAGTCAAACGCCCTTTCTGCCCTAGATCGAGACAGTGACCTAAAAGAACACCTTGAGCTTAGCCTAGAATGGGTATTTTGTGGCTAAGTATTGGAAAGAAACGCCGACGGGTAGTATTAGGGAATTTCTAATTGGCAGTGCCAATGCTCCAAGGCGACAGATATATAGATATTTATATTTTCTAGCATTAGGCTTTTCCAGAAGTCATCGAACTAAGCAAGTTACCTACAAAGATTGAGGCCATTCGAAGACAACGTCCCTGCGTGGAATATTATTATCACATTCCCGGGCGTTGCTCAGCTGACTCACCCTCTTCGTCCCTCACAGGACGGAGCGCGGAGGGCTATGCCCTCCCCCCTGCCCGTACCCCTCAGACCAGGCACCACCCTCGCGTGAGTGTGACGGTCAAGGGCGCGGCCCGATCGATTCTACCATCACCCGTCCCCCGAACCCGCGCCCCGATGCGTCTGCTGGCTAGACGCATCTGCAAAATGCAGACAAGCTGCCATTGCTACTCTTGTTGGGTATTGATAAGGTTTATTTTTGTATGAATGGAGTTCAGGCATGTTTGCAGAATATTCTGCATTCAGGACGCATTTGAGTATGGATCGTGTTGCTGAGTCATGTTCGCTCATGCTTCTAGCCTGGCCTTACTGCTAAGAAACTTAAAATAAATGAGTTTGGCTGCTCTTGCATATGTTTTAGGTACTATTAGATATATTTTTCTTTTTTTTTTGTAGGTGAGGTACCGTACCTAAGTACATATTTATATTAGTATTTTTTATGCAGGTCCTATGCAGGTATTCGTAACGTAAGTAGGTAAGGTTTCTCATTCTCAAGTTTTGTGAAGTTGAAGCTTTTTTATAATAGTTAGTAACATTTGGTCATAAATATGCAAAGAAGGTACAAATTGTTCTATTACAATTAAATGGTGTATTTTATACTTGGATCACCAAGTAATATAATAATTACCTTCCTATTTATATTTTGATTAAATACTATCATATCGATCAAAGAAATCCTGTTTTATTCGCGTTTTGATTTATTTAAGTTAAAAAACCCGGATTTTTGGAATCAGACTGTTAAAATAAAAAAAACAGTAAAAACGGTTATTTTATTTCGGTCCCGACCTACCCATCAGGTGAACAAAAACTGGATCAACCTGCATCAAACCCTCAGGTCGAAACGAACCCACATCAATCGAACCTTAGTCATTATCACTCGTCTCGTCTATCAGGTATTTTTGCCGGTTGCTGACTTACTTTGCAGTCGTTTTATTTACAGTAGACAGAAATTATGAGATTTTACGAAACCCTTTAAAATTATTGTTAATAACGTTTAGAAATTTTGAGCTTGAGTGCATTTTATTTGTGTAATTAATTATTCTGTGCATTTTATGCTATCATGGTGTGGTGTGGTGTGGACAGACTGATCTATGGATTCAATGTAATACCTAGTAATAACAACATTCAAAATCGCTTAGAATACGAAATAAGCTTTAGGAGAATTTTCAGTTACATTGTTTCAATAAAATCATTTAAGAGAAAGACATGTCCAATTACTCATATGGCACGAATACGATGTAACCATAGCCGTAGACCCAAGCCACCCACTTTATTATACATACATACATTATGTAAAACGTTTACTCAATGCATGTTCCGCATGCCCAGCTTTCACTTTCATCATCTGGATCTGTTACTAAATTATTTTAAATGGTAATATCCTTGACAGGCAAATGATTATATAGGCAATGAATTATTGTTCTGGTTTTATCTTGACTAGACTAAGCCCCTCTACACTACACAATTTTGGTTTATTTATTTACATTGCTGTGAATAAATCTAGTCCGTCTAAACGTGGATGGAAAAAAATGGCTGCAGAAAACGGGTCGGTCAAATTCTGCTCACACAGTTTTTCCCGTCCAAGGCAAGCATGTAGTACACAAAAAACTGTCTGTACAAAACGGTAACATGAAAAACGGTCTGTACAAAACGGAAACAAGCATGAACCCCACTCGTAAAAAAACCAAGTCTCGCACGCAACTTAGTCTACTGTAAAAAGTTGTGAGATCCACGTTTTGCGCATTCGAATTTTCCAACCATTAGCCTTTTTGAGAAGTAATCTCCTGCGGTCGCCGGCCGCTGCCGCGGCACGCTCGCTCCGCTCGCTCGTCTCCCTCCGCCTGTTGTTGACAATAGTCTAACCTAACCTAACCGAAGTGTATTCTTTCTGGGTGGATTTATTTTTATTGCGGGGGGCTGTGCCCCCCAATCTCCCCCTTCAGGTGCTGCCTAGTGAAAAACAGCGAAAAAACATAGACTTACTAAAATCGACCCATTATTTTGACATGTAATCAGTGGCTTAGAAAAACGCGGCGTACCAAAACAGTTGCGTTCAAAACTGCACGAGCACTTTTTGTACAGACCTGTTTTTGGATGCAACTTTTTAGGCATCCTCGTATTGAGTGAATGCGTATTCGTTGTAAACCATGTACTTTAAAAACGTGGCGTACAAAACCAGGGGCGGTCATGAAGGTTTCCCTTTTTTACAAGTTATGTTTTTGATGGCATCTCAATTCTTTTTGTAGATCGCATGAAAACACAATGTAAACATGCACACCTACGCTCCACCTACCCTACACCTACTCTACACCTACCCTACACCTACCTAGACCTACCCTACACCTACCCTACACCTACCCTACACCTACCCTACACCTACCCTACACCTACTCTACACCTACCTACACCTACCCTACACCTACCCTACACCTCTTATTCAATTATATTCCATTATACAGGTACACTGATTCATTTACTGAAAATGTAACTTTGTAATCCTATATAATGCCCCAAGATTTATATGGGGTTACAAAGTTATCTAGCAGATGATGTATCTAGAAAACTGGGCCGAAATTGCAAAATATTTTAGATTTTGCTTGGTTTATACACTAAACACTACTTCTGTTCTAAATTTGAAGCTTCTATGTCTGCTAGAAGTGCCTTAGAGTTTTGATGATCGGTCAGTCAGTGAGTGAGTGAGTGACAAAATTAAGAAACTTTGACTAGTTATAAATCTTAAACTACTGGTTCAAATTAAATGAAATTTGAAACATACTGGGTTTATACAATGCCTGCTTTATTACTGAAATCCTCAACGAAGTTATAGGGGGGTCGAAAATGGCCCGAACTGCTTCGAGAAAAGGATGGTACGGCCGTGCCGCATTTTTGCTCGACTTGGCGGGGGCACTGCCGTGCCCCCAGATATGTAACGCCAATGACTCAGCCACGATAACGTATTCAAGTCGGGGTGAATTCAATGCAAAACCACGATTTATACATATTGGAGTATTAGTAATGCAACACGCGGTCTTGTTTTCCTCCAGTGACTCATTGTATTTTTATTTTGTCTTCAAATATTATTTATTGGGTTGTATTGTAACCGTGCGACAAATAGGGTGTTCTACGCAGGGAGTGTCAAGTATTTTGTCTCTTATGATAGTATAAGATAATGTAAAAAATATTTAGATAAGTATTTGTGTATTTTGCATTATATAACAATCTGCTTTATCTATGTATATTACGAAAAGACAGTATTATAACTGTTGTATTGACATCAAAATCGTTATCCATCGACCAACAAATTAATTTAACATTTTTATACGATGACCTAATCTTGGAGTCACTGAATTCTGATCAACAATCTACGTCACCCTATTACGTTGTTTCAAATGGGATATAGTTAAAATAGTATGAGTAACTAAATCGAACATCAAGCAAGATACTCGTTAGATTTGTCTCCGAGAACTGGCCAAGCAAGAAATGAGTCATAATCATTAACAGAATGTGTGTACTAAAACTGTTTACAAAATGCGTCACCACTGTCTGTCGTATTTACACAAATGATTTTAACATGCTCGAATATAACAAGCATGTATACATTTCTAAATATTTTTTTATAGCTATTACGAATTGACAGCATGACGTCGTCTCTACCTGCTAATTTGAAATTATATTTTAGTTAAATAATTTAAAGTCTTACCTATTAACATTCGCAATATAAACCTCGTTTTACTTGTTACCTTTTTCCTGACATTGGAAACATTTTTAAGTGCCTCGCATGCATCACAATCGTGGAAATCCTTGCGTTAGCCAAGAACCTTGGTTCCGCGTTAACCTTCTTCATACTCACCATCTAAGTAGACATCTTGGAAACGTGACTGACATTACCTTTCTTTCTGTGTTATTTATGCAATGCAAGTTTATTATATTGTACGAAATGAAACTGGTGTATCTAGATATTACTTCATATAATAAGTATTATAGACAAAATATCTAATCGTTTAAATTTTTAGTAAGAAAAACCTAAGTAAGGAAATTATAATTACCACGTCCACGTACTTGCTTGCACTTCCTAGAAAATCAGTAAATTACCAAGAAGGCTGGAATGTGCCTTTACCGGCTGTGTTTGATTCATCGTCGTAAGTATACCAACCAGTGTGACTCATGAGTCATGACATGAACGGCAGGGGCAGGAAAGTCAGAAATGTACGAATTTACAAGGAAAGTGGAGACATCGTATATATTACACACAAGATGGCTCTCTTTACCTGTATTATATTATTATACTCTTTGATGAACAGTTCATTTGATTAAGCAAGAATAACATTTTGTTTCTTATTTTGACAAACAATCCTAAACAATCCTCACAGATTATTATTCTATGACATACTCATGACATAACATTAAATTAAAGTTGTGGGCGCTTGATCTTTTTTAAAAGTAGGTAATACGAGTAGGTTGGTTGCATACGAGTTAAAATACATCCATAATAATAATTTGTATTGTTTTCATAATATTTTGTAGTACGTGTTTAGCAAATAGTGGATACTTTATTGGCTTTTGTATCAACACAATGTATTTTATAGAATGTTCTAATTTAATGCTGTCTGTATCCCAAAATAAATAAATAAATAAAAATAAATAAATAAATACGTACGATGATTAACACTGGTTGTGAAATAATATACACTAATAAAATAAATCATACATAGGCCAGAACCAGAAACATGGAGGTGGTGTAATAAAAAAAATCAACGGCTGCGGGCTGCGGATTAAGTATTCCGCCATGTTCTTCCCCACAGTCATAAAGAGGATCGCACATTTTGTTTGAAACAAATATAATATGCGATCCTCTATAAAAATTCGCTCATAAAAATTCGCATAAAAATTCGATCCGCTATAATTTTTTTTTAATATGTCTAAGTAACTGTAAAATTAAATAAAATATCTCATCTGTACTTACAAAATAAATACATTCATTCATTCATCTATTATATAGCTACGCTGCAATAAAAAATCCAACAATCATCGCAGTTTAGCCTTTTTTTAGTCAGTAACTATCAACATATTTTTATACTTATTGATAAACATAGGAAGAAAAATATTCAGATGTAGCAGTTCAGATGAGATAATTTCTTACATCACATTTAAGCAGAGAGCAGGCAGATAACGTTGAACTCATGATTTAGAAAGCTTTTAATTTGATTCCAAACACTTCCTATTTCATTTTGTAGGTATTTGATTTTGCGTAACTATTTAAACTTATTAGTTAACGAATTTTACAAGTTTTAAATAATTATTATTCTCTTGTCTACCTTATCTGGGTGTTTATTGCGACCCGAAAATAATAACTATAAATAAAGTACCGTAAAATACAAATACTTGTTAGGAAGTATGACCAAATGCAACATTCTGTAGAATCTAAAATCGGGCTAAAAAGCATTTAGCTTATTAAGTTGGTCGTACCATCTTGGGTTCAGATAAGGTAGTTATTTTATTGTATTGGTACCTATACTATATCAACTCAATAATCAACTAATATGACATGTCACATGTCGCATCGCATTCGCATGCGTTGTTCTGCAGAGAATATTCGTAGGCAGAGAACCATGATAATACCAGAAAGCAAAAAATAGATAACTTAGATTTAGTCATTACAGAGGTTATTATTACAGTGATGTTGCATTTGGTCATACATACTTACCTATTGACGTATTAGGAGTACTACTACAGTAAAGTTTAAATAATAAAAAACATTTTTAGATATATTGAAAGTTAAAAGATTAGGTATTTAATTACAACTAGAATTTAACGTGAGCAGAGAAGACTGCTTTGCACTGCACCCAGCAGCTCTGTTTATTAGTAGGTTGAAGATTGTTTACAACGTAGGGTTGCCAACTTTTTTTACAAGAAATAAAGTATATTTAGGACTGAGAATATTATACAGTATTTTAGAAAAATGAACAGTATTTTATTTATTTAATGCTTTAAGAGTTTCTCGCATAATTTATTAATTTACAGTCTTTTTTAAAAACTTCATACGCCTCACCACAATTTTACTATAACTAAAATTAAAATAAATGAGGAGCTCTTTTTTATTAAATTAATAGTTGTTCTATTTCTATCCTCCCGCCACTTTGTTACTGAAAAAACTCTTTCAGTAAATGCAGAGGTGGCGGGAACAGAAAGTAGACAGGTATGAGAGAACTTTAGTAATATTCTTTAATTCTTTTGAGGTGTTTACTATAGTGTTAAGCATTGTGATGCTGAAAACAGTATTTTGTATACTTTATTTTTGTTCAACAGTAAAAAGTATACCTACTGTTTTTAACAGTATAGTTGGCAACCCTTACAAGGCCCAAGATGAAAATAAAATTGTTGTTATTAATCGATTTAATATTTACGTAGTAGGTATGTACCTAACATACCTAGATTATTATTTGGAGGAAGTTCTAAGATGGTGCGTATGATTGGGTATTTTGATTATTAATTATGGGTACCTACCTACCCTTACTTATAATCAATGGCCTGTTCTCTACGTGAGATCGATCGATGTCGAGGCAGTCAGTACCTACATCCATGATCCATCCTGCTGTGAACAGGTAGAAATTCATTCGCTCGCAGACGTTAAATCGATCAAATACAATGATAAGTTAGCCTCCTAAAGTCTAGAGCGCCTAGCCATGCCTTCATAACTTGGCCAACTTATAATATAAGAACCAGCCAATCAATGCTACCGTAGCAGACGGTTTTGAATTTGAATGAATCGTTTTGCGAGTAACACACACACAAATACAAATAATACTTTTTCTATGTTTGCGTGCGCCATGTACGAACAACGACCGTTGCTTGCGTGCGCCAATCACAATCCAGAATTTTCCTTATGCCCATATTTGGTAATGCCATCGGCCGCGTTGAGTGGGGAGTTGGGCGAGTCTATTGTAATGTCAGAAAAATAAACCATTCTAAAATCAAATTCTGAACAATTGCTTGACACATGTCATAACTGTTTCTCAAGGGACGCATTTTGTAGACGTTTTCTAAAATATTGCGGTAAAAATTGGTTGAAAATTTTGAAATTATCAGCGGTTTAGGGGTCCGTTGTTGGGCGAGTCGATTGTGAGGCGCCGGCGTAGTGTAGCGTTTGGTAAAGCAAATCGACCTCCGCGCGCGAGCGACAGACACCGGCCGGCATTTCTCACGGATCGCCGATCGCTGAAGTATTGTGTGTTGCTGATAAATATTGCTGGTAAGTCTCTTTTTATTGTTATAAAATCTTTGTTATTATTAGCGTTTAGATTGTTTACAATACAAACGTTTAATTTGATAGCCTCGTATTTTGTAAATTTGGCGAAGGGTGCGAATCTTCCATGCAGGGGGTGGTTGCCTCGTAGCTCAGCTCGTAGCCAAGCCGTAGCCGCGTAGCGCGTTACTATCTCTACACGCAATGCAGATTCTGTCTGATTTCGAATTCGAACGCGCGATACTGAATTCAGATTCGAGATCTCAAGACATGAAACGAGTCTAATTGGAATGCTGCCAAGATGCCGTTATGTGAACTTTCGTTATCGTTAACTTAGTAATGTATGTAAACAAGTCTGTTGAAACTGCGATATAGTGAAGTTAATTAGTCAGTAATCCGTAGTTTCGGTAAACGACCGGTATTAGTTAAGTAGCTTGGCATCTGTGAGCCGTTCCAAGTCGTCTGTGCGTTATCAAGCGCGCGCTATCAGCATTGGCGCGGGGCGGGCGGGGTGAGGGGAGCGCGCAGGGTCCATGCAGCGCGCAATACCATATATGGTAACGAAAACTCAAGTTCGACGCGATTGGTCGAGGCGGCCGCGGCGGAGGGAAGGGGAGCCCCGATAACCACTCTCATTTATATACCTCGCGCTCTTGGCTCGCCGCATTCCACGAAGTGAGCTCGAGTTGAAGAGTTGTGCAGCATAACCGAGGCTGTGCAATAGCAATTAATTTATTTATTTAATAGGACTATTTAATTAAAAGTAAGTTGACAAGATGTGCCTTCAATAGTTGTGATGTTAAGTGATTGAGTGGTGTGATAAGGATTACAATCCAATTAGTGCGTGCGATGGTTTTGTGACACATTTCCTGGGTGGCCGGCTGGAGCCTGGTCGCCGGTTGCGGTAGGGCGTGGCGCGATACCTCACCCCAGATTTCTTTCGGAACAACAGTACAGTTGCTTTTGGAATTCGAAAGTACCTAACTGATCTGAACGACTTTTACCGTTCGGTAAAAGCGACGTTCTCCGAGATGTGATCGCGCCACGTCCCCGCGTACCGCTCGACTGTCGCCTTATCCATATTTGGTCTTCATTCGCGAGTCCATCGCCCACTTAGCGTCTTTGATAGCGTAGGCCTTCAGCCCACAGTGCTCTCTGAATATGGACATGTTTGTGATTGGATGCCTCTGACGACGTATGAAAGGGATTCTAATTGGACGTGTCTACATTGCAAACTTATTGTAATTGCGAAGCCGAGCTGGGTATTTATTTTTCTAATTTGTTTTTTCCAGACTAATTCACAATGTGCGACGAGGAAGTTGCTGCGTTGGTAGTGGACAATGGCTCCGGTATGTGCAAGGCCGGGTTCGCCGGGGACGACGCGCCTCGCGCCGTTTTCCCCTCAATCGTAGGCCGACCGCGCCACCAGGGTGTCATGGTCGGCATGGGGCAGAAGGACTCTTACGTCGGTGACGAGGCCCAGAGCAAGAGAGGCATCCTCACCCTCAAATACCCCATCGAACACGGCATCGTCACCAACTGGGATGACATGGAGAAGATCTGGCATCACACCTTCTACAATGAGCTGCGTGTGGCTCCCGAGGAACATCCAGTATTGCTCACCGAGGCTCCCCTCAACCCCAAGGCTAACAGGTAACTATTATTTACTTCATTCAACTCTTTTTAATGTCAAGAACGCAATAAGACTAAAGTCTAGCAGCACATAACCCACAGTGTCTGATGTTTCGTTTTGTTTCCAGGGAGAAGATGACCCAGATCATGTTCGAGACCTTCAACACGCCCGCCATGTACGTGGCGATCCAGGCCGTGCTCTCGCTGTACGCGTCCGGTCGTACCACCGGTATCGTGCTGGACTCCGGTGATGGTGTGTCCCACACCGTGCCCATCTACGAAGGTTACGCCCTTCCCCACGCCATCCTGCGTCTGGACCTCGCCGGCCGCGACCTCACCGATTACCTCATGAAGATCCTCACCGAGCGCGGCTACTCGTTCACCACCACGGCTGAGCGTGAAATCGTGCGCGACATCAAAGAGAAGCTCTGCTACGTCGCCCTGGACTTCGAGCAGGAGATGGCCACCGCCGCCTCCAGCAGCTCGCTCGAGAAGTCCTACGAACTTCCCGACGGTCAGGTCATCACCATCGGAAACGAGCGTTTCCGTTGCCCTGAAGCTCTCTTCCAGCCCTCGTTCCTGGGTATGGAGGCTTGCGGCATCCACGAGACCACCTACAACTCGATCATGAAGTGCGACGTGGACATCCGTAAGGACCTGTACGCCAACACAGTATTGTCCGGTGGTACCACCATGTACCCTGGCATCGCCGACCGTATGCAGAAGGAGATCACAGCGCTCGCCCCCTCGACAATGAAGATCAAGATCATCGCGCCCCCAGAGAGGAAGTACTCCGTATGGATCGGCGGTTCGATCCTCGCCTCCCTCTCGACCTTCCAGCAGATGTGGATCTCGAAACAGGAGTACGACGAGTCCGGCCCCTCGATCGTGCACAGGAAGTGCTTCTAAGCGCGCGGGCGCCTCGCCGGCCGGTCCCGCGGCCGGCTGCTCAGCTCAGGCTTGTAATCTCCGTTAATTTAATTGTACGTAAGATATTATTGTAATTAAATCGTAATAGTGACGGCGGCGCGGAGCGCGGGCCGCGGGGCGCGCCGCGTGCCGGCTCGGTACTGCACTCGCCAAAGGATCTTTTGTAATCTCATGAATGATGATTGTATGTGCTGAAACGGATAAGACTACTTTCTTACTAGGTCATTTATAAATTATAAAAAATATGAAAATTTCAAAAAAAAATCTGAAAAATTTACACTTGTCTTTCTTTTCTACTTCCCTAAATAATTGTTTGAACTTGAGCTGGAGTCATTCACGGTCGCTAGAGCAATGGCCGACATTGACTCGGGTTCTGAAAATAGATCACACGCACAGGAGCGTATAGAGTAGACGGAAATACACTCGTACAGACTTCCTTTGGCCTATATTTTTCCTTCCGGACCCAAGGCTCTCCCCCAGGAGGACACCCCGTGATCGTCTTGGATTTCGAGTCTGCACGTGTCGTGTGGGCATTAATTGACGTGGGGGTAAACGGGTCCGAATCCTAGTTCCCATGACACCCCCCAGTGCTTTATTAAATATTTGGTACCTACCAGGCGGTCACCAACACAACAGCTGGTCATAGAAAGAAAAAAAAAAAATTTACCATTAGAGGTAGCATTCGGAACTGGCCCGGTTTCGCATATTTTCTTATTCGCAACTTGTCCCAGAGCCAAAATTTAGATTCTCCGAAATTACCTCTCTGAAATAGCTGTGGGTGGGGTCACAAACTCCTTCATTCGAAAATGAGTAGTCTTTTTGAAAATAATGTCCTTACCTTAGTAGTGTAGTATACATACCATATATTATGAGTCATTTTCAAATTCCAAGTGTGTGACATTGTACAGCAACGTTATTTGTCAACAACAACCACAATTAACCACTTGCTAACAGGACAAGAAGCGAATTGGATGAGTTGCGAACAGAACCAATATTGCGAATGTTATTGTGTGTAGTGCTCAATAGTGCTTGCCATTCAGCTAACACAAGAAGTAATCAGATACACGTAACGAGAGACGCATTGATAATGCTCGCACATTCGATCAAAACGTGATAATGGTTGAAATATTTTCTAGATTGCAAGGAATTATCATAAATGATCTCTTCGCCGTGGTCATGCATGGTCTGCTACGGTGGTGTAGTGTATGTCTTGGTGATAGCAATGCTATCATAGCAAGCAATAAACGGACGAAAATATAACGGAACGGAAGGGTCCCTCCGGCCTCCGGCTGATGGCACAGCTGCTGTGTGGTGTAAACACGAACGCGAGTCTGGAAACACAGCACCTCTCGTTTCCCGTGGTCCTCACCATGATGTACCAGGAAGAATACTCCTGGTAAGAGATATTTCAGTGTATAACTGCAAATCGGCTAATCTGCTTTACACTGCAGTCCGTACTCCCATGCAAAATGTACAAATGCTGAGCCCGGTACTTTTCATTGCACGATGTAAACTTTTATCATCATTATTTGTGTGTACTATTTTTCCATTGTGTGATGAATAAATTATTTTCTTTTTTTCTTTCTTTCCCATGCTATAGTAAATGACTATATAGTTTTAATTTCATAAGAACTCTTTCGTTTTTATATAAAAAAACTGGTGTAGGTTGAATCTATATACCTTCATAATAATATGTAAAACGGACACACAAATACCATCAAAAATACGATGGCCTTAAAATTAACGAACCGAATATTATATATTACGTTGAATATTTCCGAAAGGCGGAAGAAGTTTCAAATGAAAGGCTATAATCATTTTCCATACTCGTAAAATTTTATTTTGAACATCACAAAAAACCACAATACATTAATGATTCGGCTGTACAAAATTGGTGTTAGTTTAACTTTTAAATCAGTCAATATAAAAACTGTTTAGCTTGGATGCATTCTTATTATATAGATGGGTTTACTTTTGTCTCACGTTTTTTATTTTAGAGTAAGGCTAAGACAGAGCACACTGATTTTACAACAACAACTTCTCGATAATAGATATTACATAATATGCCATCACATAAATTATTTATTCCGTTAAAATCAATATTCAAACTATATTTATCTTTCCTGTTATTTTATTGTACTTGTTTAGTAATTCAGGTCATATAAGATGCCACAATGGAAACACTGAATAGAAAAAATATGTCCAGCTATTTAATTGGTAGGTTGAACTATACTTTAAAACTCTCATATTTTTAAAGTGATGCGGTTTCCTCATGTTTGCTGATATCTAATGTTGTTTTGTTAATACCTCAATTAAGAAAATATTGTATAAGCTGCTTAACTTACTTGCAAAAATGACCGACATAAAGCATATTAGCTACTATTATTTCCTTCATACTCTTGGACGAACTAATTCGTCCAAGTTTCTACTATCACCAAATCTATCGTTACATAATTCCTCAAAAGACATAATGCAAAGGTAACATTACAAAACTTTTCGTCTTTCCGTAAAATAAAATAAAACATAGAAGTAGACCATGATTAGTACTTTAGGCCTTACCGAGGCTTTACTGCAAGTTTAGTATGGATATTACTACAATATAATAATTATTATGGTGTAAAAACTTTCATATGGGGGATGTTCCGACAGCCAATTAAAAAAAAATATTTCGTAAATCTTCGATAGATGGCGTTGACGATTCGTAGATGAAGAAATCTGGCGAGTCACCTAGGGCCATTATAAGGATTAAAAAAAAAAGAATCCACGAAGTACACCTGGCGCCATCTATAGTCTTCATTGGATCTATTATTTTTTATTTTAAAGAGCTGTCAGAAAATCCCCCACTGTAAAACTGTTAAACTAAATATCAAAGTGTACGGACCAAAGGAGAACAAGCAACGAATACTGATGGCGGGGATTATATTCTACAACAAAGGCGACTTGTAAGCGAAATAAATTGAACTCGTTAACGTGTCTTGGGCCCGATTGCCACCAAAGCGGAGAGGAGAGGAGATGTGTTTGAATAACCAATCAGATTTCGTTATAGAAGCTAAGCGGAGAGATGTGGAAATAACGAAATCTGATTGGTTATTCAAACACATCTCCGCTTTGGTGGAAACCGGGTCTTATGCGTGTGTATAAATAAGGCCAATCGTGCCAAACAAACTATGGGTTGCTTCCTTAGCCTATGCGTGGCATCAACTTAATTTCCTTCATTTGCTTTCTCTCTGTTGGTATGTAAAATTCCTAAAATTTACATCTAACAAGATCTGTGTTAGTAGGACGTTGGGCTGCCTCTACAGACTAAGTTAGTTCAACATTTGAGACAACTAAAAACACTTAATGTTAAGGTGGCATAAAATTTATTAAAATCTAACTGGACTAGCTCCTTTACTAAGCCTAATTCCATATCGAGTTATGACACGTCGAGTTAGAAATGAAAGGAAAAATAATGAATCTCTTTGATTTTGCTTTCTTTTCTTTGGACTTTATCACCAATAAATTGTTCTAAACGTTCCTTTTATTTCTAAGCTCACGTGGCCTCACGTAAAACATTAAAAATTATAATCAAAACCTTAATTTAAAAATCTAAACCTAAAACATTAAAAATCTATAATCAATAGTTATCAAATAATTATAAATAGCAGTAAAATTATTCAGAACTAAGCGTATTGCATGGTGTTGTGCGGTGCTACTTTATGTAAAAAATTTAAAATATTTATTTATACAAATTGATTTTTGCACTTGTGTTCGCGGAACATTTTATTTCTTATGTGCGTTGTTTTATTTACTATCGTATCGTTATTAACTTTCGGAGCATGGATAGTGTAGAATTCCAGCGTACACAATATAACCAACCAACCAAGTAATTAATGATTCTAAACTGACGCCTGACAAAAACTCCTCAAAATTAAGTATACGGAGATAACTAGACCAACACTTACAAAAATACAAGCACATACGTAGGAACTTCAAATTACTTTTTGAATTCCGAATTCCACGTAGTACACATAAAATACATACACGATATGAATGGATTTTCCATTGGTATGCAAATGAGACCATGTTACTATCTTGCAAGACCATTGAAAATGCCAAATATTATACTTCACACTCAAGCAACAACAGCCAATTCAATTTATACGCAAAGGAAACACATTTTTCTATTCTCAAAAGCCATACAACACGGTCAAATAAACGATCTCACTGACACAATTTTCGGTTAAAAACTTAAAACAGTTTCAAAATGTCGTACGTAGGTTAGTCATACGCTCAAAAACAAAACACATTAGCAGTAAGTATCGAACAACAAGTTTTGTACTTTGGACCATATATGCTACGTTACTTTAAAACCTTAACGAGAAGGCCACAGTGCCTTACCAGCTACGCAACTAGTTAAACTTGGCATGCAATTGCCAAGACGTCCCACGACAATTATATGATCATAGATGTGCACAGTTTTTAGAATTGGCGCACTGGGCCAGCTAGCCTTGGCAACTGAATAAACGCCAGAAAAAAATAAATAAATAAAATACTTGGTTTTAAAAACGTCAACGTCATACATTTGTTCATTGCGGTTTTGTGTGCCGTCAAGGGCATCTGACTGTCTGTGGTTTTGGTATATAATATGGACTGCAGACGGATCCTAGGATATTGTTACTTGTTTTCCTTGTCCGATATACAAGTAAATCGATAATTTGTCGTGACACATAATGGCTGTTGCTTCCCAAATTAAATTAAATTTAATCCTAGGAATGATAACTAAACTATCCAATCTAATTGAACACGATTCGAAATCTGGACGCTTTTTTGAGATTATTGTTTTCACTTCACACTGCACAAGTCTCAACACGAGTCATAAAGCAAGTCCTTTTTTGACTCAAAAATTTAAAATTAGTTTGACGGATGCCCAATCTATGCCCATGATATCCCATGTTTGGGGTCCATGTATTTGGACATTATAAAATCTGAATTATTAATATAATACAATACAATATTATTTCGTAGTTCTGTTCAACAATAGACCGGACCGACACATATAAAATTCTACACTTTCGAACATGATTTAAAAATTACAACGTTAAGAAATACACACATCAGTCTATCCAATACACCAATAACTCAGATTCACGTATCCGTCAAAGCACATCAAACATTCAGTTCCAAGCCTCCTCCCTGAACAAGGCCGTGTGCTACGCCTCGCTCTCCCGCACGCTGTCGGCGGTCGCGCGGCGGAGGTCGGAGAGCGGGTTCCCGTGCACGCGGAGGCGGTACACGCAGGTGTAGGTGGGGTTGCCGTGGTTACTCTCCACGCGCAGCTCCACGGTGTCGTAAGCGACGGGATACTGCTTGCCGCCTATGTCGGTGGTCTTCGGGTGCTTCACCGGGAAGTGCTGTATGGAGGTTCCGTTAGCGTCGTACGTGTATTCGCCGAACAAATGGGGCTCCGGATCCATCTCGCCGTGCAGACCCTGGGGACGGATGTCGACATGAACTAGGATTTTGATTTTTGTAACAACGGACTAAACAACAAATTACTTATCATATCGCTTAAGTTTTTAGGAAAAAAAGGGACTGCAATACACTGGTCTACTAATGAATTTGGACTTTGAAAATACTATAATATACAACTCTGTCTGATTAAACTAACAGCATAAGTCGTGGGAATGATCAACGCGGACGAGTCAATACGCGATATCGTTTCAGTGTTTTAATTGAAAACTTAATTTAATTTTAAAATTGTTATAATTGAATATTTTAGGTTTAGTCTGTGTCTGTGAAGATCAGCTCTAATAAAATGTTAGTTTTTAACTAAATAAAAAAGAAAATGGTTTAGCTCAACCGCGTACCCCGACGCGACATTATAGTGCAATTTCAACGAGCAAACCGTATTGTGCCCATGGACACATAAAAAAATTTTTGATACGTCCATGATCGTGCCATCCATCAATTTCTATAATAAAATTAAATACGAGTATATAGGTGTTACTCAATAGAATTTGATGGCTCAACGATAGGTATTATTTTTGACTTTTTAAATGTTTGATTTTTTTGCTTCGGGGGTTTTTAATTTTTTTCATTATTCCTGCCTGCTGATTACTATAGTCGTATTATTCAACATAATATATAAAACGCAGGTGCCTTCGATTAATATTCGATAGACAGCCAAACTGTTACAAAAAGAAAAACAACCAAATAACACACCAAAAGAAAATGATACACCATTTGTAAAAGCAAAAACACACAATGAGGCTAATCCTTACTGTCACGCTCTAATCCTTAATTTAAGTTCGTCTGTCCTTTTCACGTTTTAAAGATTGAAAAAGGACAGGAGATGGCCATCCTAATATTAGAGCTGTCAAACATCGAATTTGAACCATATGGCCGCGTCGGTTGTACAATTTTTTGAGATGCGACTTAAAAATCTCTTAATCTGACAGCTATGCCCTTATTTTAGATTATCAGTCGTTCAAATTAATATCATTCATTCGTCTGAATTCATCACCTCTCTTTCATTGGTCATAAAAACGAAAAGGATAGCTGGATTTTAAAATTAGGATTACAGCATGACTTCCCGAATCGAGGTTAATAACCACCGGTGCAAACGTTATAATATGACGTGTGAAAATAATAATATAGGTATATATGTACTTACATAGACGGAGAAGTTTTTAGGTGCAGACTCGATCTTGCCGTCTACAGCCAGCAGGCGAGACATGTGCTCCAGGGAGAAACCAGTTATCTCCACCACCGCGTACAGGCGGATCACTGGAACACAGGTGATGTAAATAGAAGTGCCGGGTAACAAGTACCATGATTGGCACCTTAGCGAACATTAAAAACAGCTATAAAAAAATAATTTATGAATTACAAGGAAAGTTTTTTATTAACGCTTTTTAAAACGCACTCTTGATTGCGATTTTTTTAATGAGTTTGTTGTTAAATAAGGTCACATCTTCATGTTACTGCAGGTTTTCAGGTTATGACAAATTTCAGATGAATGAGGGAGCTCTTTAAAAAATAAAAATAATAGTTCTAATTAAGACAATAGATGGCGCCAGGTGTATTTCGTGTTTTTTTTAAACCTTTTATGGCCCTGGGTGACTCGCCGGATTTCTTCGGATCCACGAATCGTCAACGCCATCTACCGAAGTTTTATGAACAATTTTTGTTTAATTGGCTGTCGAAAAATCCCCCATTGGATGCCCGGCTTGAAAAATGGATTGCTATTTTCTACAAATAAAAAAAAACTAATATGCTTAAACAGAATGTTTGCCGAAACTTCACGTTCTGCAAATAACTGTCACAAGGGTCACAACCTTACTGGTAAAATTTATACTCCTATGTATAAAGCACACCGGCAGGCTCAAGATGTATAAGCTTGCAGTTCACTCACCGAGGTAGCCGGGGAAGCCCTGGAAGGCCCAACACTCGGCGGGCATGGCGCCGGGGGTTAGCGCGAACCGAGGAGAGGTGTAAACCCACCACACCGGCAAGCCCAGGATGCTGTACTGCTTCGTCTTGATCTGGTACAGTTCTGTGCACTTCGTTGATATCACTTGCCCGCCTGGAAGGTGCAAAGGCGGTTAGTTATTTAGTGTTTTGTATGATTACTGGAAAAGATTTCATACAGAAACCAAGTCGGTTCCGCAAGTCGAAATTTGAAGATAGGGTTTTAGCTCAGATACTGCATGTCGATGAGCTCCACCGACAATGGCCTAATTATTGTTTGGCCTTACTTACGTATTCTAACTCTACACACAGGGAACCTATACAACGCCACACAGATATTATGTTAATTAATTCACTGATGTGTGAAAGCTAAAAACACGTTAGAATAATTTTTCAAGACATTGTATCACATCCCACATACAACTTCTTTAATGATAAACTTTGTATGCTAAAATGTAATTACAATTTGCTTCCGTCACGAGGAGAGAACAGAGAGAATCTTGTTGAATATGTAAATAATTAATAATCAGTCTTCAGTTACCTGCAGACTCCAACGCGTAGTCCACCAGCCCCGTCTTATCGGCATCGTAGACCTGCAGCATCCCCGCCACGATCCTCTTGACCGCGTCGGCGTCGAACCCGGACCCCGTGTGTTTCACTTCCACCTCCCGCACCACCTCCCTCACCCGCTCCACTATCAGCGCCATCTGCTCGCGCTCGAACCTCGACAGATACTCCTGTATTAACAACCTGATTCTATCCTCATCCAAATCTGGCTTCCAAGAAGATATTAGCTTCTCATGTATCTCCTGACTCATTCTCTGAGTCTGTTCTTTGTTCATGTAATGTTTATCGAAGAAATCTTTTAGTTTCAACGCTATAGCATCGCTGTTTTCATTCAAATTGAATATCTGAATTAGATTGTTTTGCATGTGTTTTAAGGAGTACTGTTCTATTTGCGCTTCTAAGTTGTCCAGTTTAGATAGTTTTTGGTCGAAAGATCTTAGCTTGGTGTCGACGCTGACTGCCCAGTGCTCTAGCGCAGCCATGCGTTTGGATAAGTCAGGATCATGCACGATTTCTGGCGATTTATAAGTATCTACAATTTCTTGTTGAGGTAGGATTTGGTCCGCATAGTTATAACCTGGAAATTAAAAGAAAACTATAAATAAAATAAACAGAGTTAATTCCCCTGTCCTTCCCACATAATATCTTAAGTTTAATTTAAAGTGTTTTTATTTTATTGTAACAAATGTAGGGAAGGACAGAGTCTTAGCAATGAAATAGTATAAAAAACTTAACTCACCTAAAAGTGTGTCAGCGTCCACTTTCAATAGGTGATTTTGTCCTCTATCCTTCCCTTGGGAACATTGTGTGTAGGGAAGAATTATGTGGGAGTCAAGAGAAAAACTTTTTACATTCAATAAATTATAATTATAATCAAAATAGCCCAGTTAGAAAATATTAAATAGAAAATAGGTTACCATTATCGCTTAAAATTAGAGCCGCCCACCTATTGTCAGGTATTCCTGCCTTTCAGGAGGGAAAAGTACTTTTCTTAATAAACATTTTAAAAATCAAATAATCAACCACATCAAAACAAAGGTGGTTGATATAAAAAATATATTATTTCGCGGGTCCACTAGGGGAATCTGAACGTTATTGCTTAGCAAATAGTTTCGCCCCGCTAATAATATTTGCGCTAATTGACAATCATTACTTAAAAATAATTTCAAAAAATATCTATACTAATTTTGTGCTACAATATCAAAATAACATTGAAAATAGATATAAAATCATTCAGCTCTGGTGCCTCCTAAAAGACAGGACGTTATATTATATAATAATTCGTAGTCTAAGATATGTGAAGTATATTTATTTATGAAAAATACTTTCCATCTTGGGATTGGGTACTTTTCAAACCACTTTAAGAGTTTCAGTCTTAAACCATTCAGAACTAAACACGTAAATAATCAGGTACGAAATGCTTAATCACATTACGAAATTCAAATAAGGGTAAAAGTATTTAAATTTGTCGCTGTAAACTGAATCGTTATAAATTAAGTAGCAAATAGCAATATTAAAATTAAATTTGACCGTTAATCTTTCCGTTAATGGTTTTTATTTAGAACGTTTTCCGTGCTTCGAAATTACCACGTTGTTGGCTCATCGCAGATGGTGGTCATTACATTGCAAGGAATTGAAAAAATAAAAACGTGTTGTGCCGACCACATTTAACATGGGACAATGGCAAGAGAAAGGAAAATAAATATGCAGGTAATAATGACAAATTATGATACCGAAACGAATAGTAACATAAATAAAAACCCATAAAACACTAAACTGGTCATAAGATACGCTTTTGTTCTGAATGTTATAAGCTCACAATATAATTCTTTATTAATTAGAAGAATTCAATCAATAAATGACTTCGGAACTCATGATAGCAATTTATGACTAGGGGTTAGTCTTACATTTTCCATCGAACACACATTTTAGTCACCAATTTTTTTCTTAATTTTTTAAACGTATTAAACCTATCAATAAATTAATAATAATTCAACTTATAGCCACGGGAAAGGTACAAAGTTTCAATTGTAGTCGATGTATTGCATGTGATTTAAAAACTATAGAATATTTTTTTTACTATGTAATAAATAAATAAAAATATGACTTGAGAAGATCCATTTGATCACTCTCATTTATACATTATAGTAAAATACGGTATATCTAAAATAAAACTAGGTATCTAAATAGGATTAAATTCAAAATAATTATTAATATGAAAGAAATGTGGAATGAAACTATGAATTACATAGTAAAAAACGTTATGTAAATAGAAATCCAAAATATATAGAAAATAAGTTATTATAGTTTACACTTAGCTATTATTATTATTATTTTTATTTATTTTTCATTATTATTTAATAAATATATTTGTACTCACAAAATAAATAAACTCCTAGGAAAAAGAATGTATTCTTATAAACACCAATATTTATTTTTTATTCAGAGTAATAAAAAATAAATATTCTAATTACATTATAATATTGAAAATCTGAACATGATTATTAATTAACCAGGAAAGGATATTATTTGTATTTGAAAGATTTTTTATTAATACCATGAACTTCTAAGTTGCCTAACTGGGAAGTTGCCGAACAAGGAGATTGGGTGGTGGCCGTTCAAGGAAATGGTCGAACTGGGAAGTGGCCCTTCAAGAAAGTGGCCGAACTGGGAAGTGGTCGAACAAGAAATTTGAGTAGTGGCCGTCTAAGGAAGTGGCCGTAGGTGACCGGATCCTTATTCGATGTTTATCTAAATGGCCTTTTATTTCACAGTTTTTCTAATAATAAACGAAACGTACAAAATAAACGTAGTACGTAGTAAACGAAACGTGTGAGAATAAGTTGCCTTCAAAATTTTATGTTCATCTCACAATATTCTTGCCTATCCTAACATAAGACAGATTTGTGCATAAGAAACAAAAATATAAAGCTTTTGTTTTAAGCCAATTATAATAGAAAAAATAAATTATGTGTTAGCATAGAGGCGTAATTATACCCACACTAATATTCTACGACATATCATGGAAACAGATTAGACGCATACAAAGTGGACCTCTATCTAATTCTAGTTTAATCTGTCCTCCCTGCCTACCCTGTAAGGGAGCGCGTAGTGATTATTACATACGGTTATGATCTGTTGATCTATTAAGTACACACACGTCATTAGTTTTATGTGTTTACATTTAAAAAATGTTTAAGAACTATATATTATATAGGAAGCTTCTTTATATAATTATTGTACTTAATATTTAGGCTACTTTTATCAAGACGGTGAAACACGACAGCTTCCAGTACCTGTGTTAAAATAATACTTGTTTGTTTGTTATATGACTTGAAAGGCAAATTGAACGGCTTCAGTTGGCTTTACAAGTCATATAACCAACCAAGTTTCCTAACATTTATATCAACCACGAAAAATATTTATTTTTATAAGTATTAAGATTATTTTCATTCCTTTTATTTAGAACCTCACCCGTTGCAAATTGAGATAGCACTCTTATTTCTTTATTCTCATTCAGTGATCTACGTTTTTGAATGAAAACACATAAAAAGCAGAAAGTGTGAGTCATCCAATGACGCCGTGCCAGAATCGCCGCATCTCCTCGAAGCAGCTTTCAGCGACCACCTTCATGTAGTCCGTGGCGTCGCCCACTCTATTCTGAACTATGTCGCGGTACTCCTTGTACGCCTTCGAGACCTCTGGCAAGTTCTCGTGGATATCCGGTAACGTTATGTTGATGTCTGGCAACTTCGGTATAAGCTCGGGTAGCGATATGTTGGGCATGGAAGGAAGGGTGATCGTCGGTAGTTCGATGGCGGAGAACTCCCTCAGATCTATCGCGAAATCAGTAAAGTTTGGCATAGCGAGACGGTCCATGTTTTCGTATGTGTAGTGCGCTGAAATATCAGTGTTTTGATGTTACTTGTGCTAAGCATAGCTTGTGCGGTGAACAAGCTTTTATACGTTTAAGAACTAAGCAAAAGCATCTATTTGAACATTATAATGAAAGCTGCTGTATCGGACTATTTAACAGAAGATCCATGATATGATCAGCAGCATGTAAAAAATAGATATGTAAGAGAACGATTTTTTATGAACTTTTGTGGCTCGTGGCTGACTATATTTCTACAATAGGGTATCGGACCACTTTTTTTTATTTTATTAATCCAAACTTCTTAGTTTCTGCTATCAATATAGATACAGTTTGTTAGCTGAATAGTCGCGCCATACATGTCAGTATCGGCTGGCGTCTCAGGTTCATAACGTGAGCAGTATTCCACCTAGGCTAGGGAGCCGCCAGCAGCACAGTAGACTAAACAGTACCAGCGCGCCTCATAATAAGTACTGTTATTTGTATTTATATCAAATAAGAATAGAATAATACTCACATCCATAGGCGACTAGCGGCAGCAGCAGTAGCAGCATCCAAGGCCACCAGCGCCGCTTCCCCACCTGATGCTGCGCGCGCGCCGACGACGACTGGCCTCGCTCGCTCACGTGGTTCGGGGTTATCTGTGCGGGAATGTTACATTTTAATACTATTTTGCAATTCCACATATAGGACGCGCTGTCCGATTCGGACTCTTCGGGATTTGGCGATATTACGAGGTTTCATCACAGTAGCGCTAAGTTAAATAAGTTTTAATTAAATAGAGATTTGTTAGGCTTTCGTTGACTAAAGGTAGAAATCAACATTAACGGCCCGTTACAGTCCGCTGCTGGACTATGAGCCTCCTCCACTCCGCGTGTTTGGTTTTGCCATAATCTCCACGCTTGGCAGGCGGGTTGGAGATCACAGATTAAAAGGTTACTGTATCAGAGAGCGGCTGCCCGTTCCCTGTTCCCGTAGAAATATAATTGTCGAATTAAAACATTTACTTATTTAAAAAAAGTGGGTATTTCACACAAGGCTAATTATTTCAAACTAGTGAAATTGACAAGCAAATGTACTGATTATAAGTAATACCCCGTTTTTTAAAGTCGAAGGTTAAAATGTAAAATGATCGAGAAGTGTATTGTGCAACTCACGGTCTCGGTGACTGTGGTGACGGTGGTGGTGACCACTTTCTTGATGACGGTGTACACCCACACGAAGGGCGCCGCCGCCGCCGACGCCGTCCGGGACGCTATGCTGGCTGGAAATAATACAACAGGTTTTATTTTCATACATAATATCATCATTACTCATAAAAGAAAAACTATATTAATTATCCACATTGTGATGTGAACCTCAAAAGTATTTAAAAAAATTATTCGATTCTGCTATTCCCGAATTAGTGGCAGCTGTGGATGGATGTGTTTTTCAGTCTGAATGTGCTTTTTGGCTGAGGTTGTTAAATTATTAATATCAGTAAAACCCGTGCTACTCCAAACTGAGTTCGAATCAGAGAATAATAAACAAGGAAAGCAAAACATTTTATTAAGTTTGCAAATGCCCGTCATCCACGTATATTATCGTACAAAGATGTGTGAAAATGTTTAAAAAATCCATGAAATCCATCCAATCCATGATCCATGTTTTGAATGACATTGAAGTTTAATTGCTATGCAAGTAGATACTCAGTTGAACAGCAATCCATATTAATTAATGTCATAATAGCGTTCGGAACTCACAACACTCACTCAACAACTTACCGTATTGAACAGATCGTGAAAACACAGTAAAAATCACAAAAAAAAAAACAACAATTTCACTGTTTACAAACAAGCACACACCAAAATAACCACTATTATTAAAAAAAAACAAAAAACCCGACTGCATGAAAAATTTAAAACTTTTGGCGCCAAGAATAGGCCATCTTGGTTTTTTTATAAATTTGATGTACCCAGTGTCACTCTCACCAGTAAGACGAATCTAACGATACCTCTTTAGCTAAAATCCATCAAGCCGTTTAGGCTGTAGAGCGTGCCAAAGAAATATACATACATACACTCGAAAAACATAACCCTCCTTTTAAAGCAGTCGGGTAATAATGGCGGACACGTACTAATTGATGTATTTTATCACCACTAACTTCCCCGTGCAAATCCAATTTTAACCAATCACACACATTACTTTTATCTTGCAAATAGAAAATTACTGACTCGCGGTATATTTTCATTATGCAATTGTAATTAATTTTCAATTTTGCTGTATTACCGTCACCTTTCTCGAGTATGCGATAACGCATTCGGTTTTCGTCGGCCTCGGAAAAGTTTTTAACTGAATATTATAAAAAAAAAGTTGTTAGCGTTGTATGAAGAGTTTTGAAGCTGTCAGAGCTCATCCTATATTAACCCGGGTGTAACTTCTCTAATACCACTGTAGTATTTTTCATTCAGGTGACGGAGAGGTTTTGCGTTATCTTGTTAACATTTTCTATACATTAAGAAACATCTCACCTTGCGCTCGTCGGTCCGCGGAGCCAGACCGCTGCGGGCCGGCTATGCTCCTATACGCGCCGCTGACTGTTGAGGAGACGGCGGTGGTGACGGTGCTGATGATGGTGAGGAGAAGCCGCGTGATCCACCAGCGCTGCTCGGCTACGTATCTGCCGTTCGGACGGAGGTAGCTCTCGTCGTCCGAACTGTCTATTGACTGTAGGACAACAAAAACTATGTATAAGTTAAGAGAAAAAAATAAATAGATTTTGTCAGACCAACAACCAGCAGCTTTGTGACCTGACAAAGTGTTGGAGTTTTTAAGCCACTAAATGTCCTTTACTTGGCTTAGTAACCAATGGTTAAAAGTAGCTTTTAGAAGTACGGAAAATGCTATACACTAGCGTCTAGCCACTATACCCGGGTTACTATAAGATGAGTTCTGACAGCTTCATACGACGATAACAACTTATTTTATAATATTCAGTTTAAAAACCATAATAGCTAAAATTTCAAATAACTTCACCTCTTATTTTATCATTGATAATGATAATGATAATTTATTTCAAATTAACTTGAGTACAGTACAATAAAGATTTACAGTGGCCCCCACACTAGGTAAAACCTGTATCGTGGGCGACCAACACCAGGTTACAAATTTTGATATAATACCTACTACTTTACTAATTTAGAGAACGTATAAAATGAGTCTAATTTAAAACAAACAAGCAAAAAGAAAAGAAGAACTAAATTAAGGCAAAACAAAGACTATAATAAATCTGCGATACCCTTGCAGGGAGATACAGTTATACTAAAATAAAATACAGTGTAATTATTAGAATAAACTACTCGTAATAAATGTAAATATATACTTAAACATTTAAAATAAATTGTAAAATTATATGTATACATAGTTGTTTGTACATACTATTATATAGGTATAGATATAATATATATGTATTTATATTTATACTAGTAATTTTACTTGATAAATTAATAAACGAAATAATACGGAAAAGTTTTTAAAATTTTAATGTGTCAGAGCTCATCCTATAGTATATAGGGGGTATAGAACATATTTGTATTACCTTACATCTGTAAGTAAAAAGTATACAGAGCCCGCTATAGTCAACTTGGTTGTAATTTACAAGTTCCGCTTCTGTGGACCGTCACCGCCTTCAAAAATAATGTTTGTTTATATTTCTCAAGGGCATATTTGAGTACATAATAGAGCATAGCAAGTAACGTAATAATAACCTATCACCAAGTTGTCAATCACGTTCTCGACAATTCGTTGTAGTGCCAAGATTTTTTTATTACAATGAAGACAGACAGTATAAGGTGCCAGAATAATTAACGAAGATTACATTATTGAAATAAAGAAAATGTTTTATATCTTAATTCGAAATAGCGTTTAAAATAATAGTTTTTCTAAAGATAAACGTCCTGATTAAGCAGAATGCCATTATTTTTTTGTATTAGGGTATTGTACTTGGGGACTTATGGTAATTTAGCCTAATTAATGACACCCTGGCTGTTTTATCAAATTACAAGATATTATTCGGTTCTTTGATGATGGTGATGACGCTACTCTAGCTTTGTTAAGGTCGTATAAAAATCGATTCAAAAGAATGCTACTTTCTTTCACAGGACATTTCTCTTCGCTGGTATTAGCTCTCTGGACGCGGAACTGTGAGAGCGAGCGTCGAGACATGTTCCTTACAGCGACCTGACGCATTACTGACCGTGAATCTCTTCCGCACAGTGGAGGAGGTCCAAGCCGTGGCTTCCTGCAGCCGCCTCAACTCTTCATCACTGGTGTTAGGCCCCTGGACGCGGAACTGTGAGAGCGAGCGTCGGTACATATTCCTTACAGCGATCTGACGCAATACTGACCGTGAATCTCTTCCGCACAGTGGCTTCCTGCAGCCGCCTCAACTCTTCATCACTGGTGTTAGGCCCCTGGACGCGGAACTGTGAGAGCGAGCGTCGGTACATATTCCTTACAGCGATCTGACGCAATACTGACCGTGAATCTCTTCCGCACAGTGGAGGAGGTCCAAGCCGTGGCTTCCTGCAGCCGCCTCAACTCTTCATCACTGGTGTTAGGCCCCTGGACGCGGAACTGTGAGAGCGAGCGTCGGTACATATTCCTTACAGCGATCTGACGCAATACTGACCGTGAATCTCTTCCGCACAGTGGCTTCCTGCAGCCGCCTCAACTCTTCATCACTGGTGTTAGGCCCCTGGACGCGGAACTGTGAGGGCGAGCGTCGGTACATATTCCTTACAGCGACCTGACGCAATACTGACCGTGAATCTCTTCCGCACAGTGGAGGAGGTCCAAGCCGTGGCTTCCTGCAGCCGCCTCAACTCTTCATCACTGGTGTTAGGCCCCTGGACGCGGAACTGTGACAGCGAGCGTCGGGACATGTTCGGCACCGCGACTTGACCCGGCGCCAGTTCTACGCGGTCTTTGGAGAGCGGCGAATACGTGTAGTCTGTCTTGGGGTATTTGCTGGAACAAAGATTTGGGTTATGGCGTGGCCATGTCGTAGAATTGCCCTCATCATGAAATGCTTGAGAATTTCATGAAGTGGTCGCATTTCACGTTTTTTTTACTGTCCAAAGGCCACATCATGATGTGCCTTGGTCAGATCATTGATAAAAATCTGTTTGTCGATATGTTCAACTAGCAGCTACTTCATGAAACGGTCAAGATTTTTTGATCATATCGTAAAATGATTACATTAATTACCGATAGAGGCACTGGAAGCGCTTTTATTTGTCAACATGGCGGCCGCTGACAACAATGGTGTTTTGTTTCTCGCAGTGAAAAAGTGAGTTAATAAAGGAGGAAGAATGTGATAATAAAATAATACGATGAAAAAGTACTCGAGTACTATGCAAGTCACGCAAATACCGAACAAAATGTATGGAACGATATTCTAGATTTTTATTAAATATTTTATGGACACCCTATTTTCACGATATGGCCAATCGTGGATTAAGAAATCGTGAAATGAGACCATTCATGAAATTCTCAAGCATTTCATGATGTGGGCAATAAAGTTCTACGATAAGGCCAAGACATATACATTCAGATTACTGAATGAAGGATGAGCAGAGTTCCAACTTCGCTAACCCAAAAATATTTATTTGTACCATATAGTTGGTTTGAAAAATGCACCAGTTAATGCCAGGTTAAACAAATTGTTAAATGAATGTTTATTATATCTTTGCTTACGTGGGTATTTCTTTTTCTTGGTCATAATTGAAATTCGCGATTTGTAAAATAAAATAAGATGATATTCATTCACATTGAAAGTGCAACTACGATCACTTGACATTTTGCATTTTATCTATTATAATATTATTATCAAAACAGTAAAAATAAGTCGCTATCGGATAATAAGAGAAAAATGCAGTACTATGACACTTGTAATTGAAGTTCTCGCGATATTTTTACATTTTAATTTAGAGCGAATACATTAATGATGAATGATATGATGTTGATGATGACATATGCAGACGCTTGCAAACACGAATCAACTAAACAGTATAAAAAAAACTGAACAATTAAACACCGGTGCACTATATTTACTGCTGAAAACTTCCGTATAGAAATCCAGGTCATTTTCCTGGTACTGTATACAATAATAGAAACGAGGCAGATACTGCAACGCGACGCATGTGCAAATAATCAGGTAAAGTAAACTTAAAAAACCTCCTACTGGTGGCTCTTTGAGCTGTAGACCTCGCGAGTCTGTATGTCTTTTTATATTTATTTTTTCTCCACAAAGATTTCCGACCCCTTGAAATTCATTTAACATTTTTTTTATTTTTTTTTATTTTATTGGTTAAGAAATGTGACCTGTAGAGGAAAACAGCCTCAGCGGTAGACCTTGTAAGCTGGCAACCGCCATAACTCCGTCATTTTTTAAATTTCCAAAAACTGACTCGACAAAAAAATTCGATTAATTTATCGAACCTGCTCACAAAATTTCACGAGGATCGGTTGAGAAACACGACCTGTAGAGTGGAACAAACAGACATACAAAAGCAATTTTGGCCAAGCTGAAGCAGAGACGATCAAATCTACTACCTGAGATTCGTTGATGCCATAAAAATACTACACCCGAAATCATATTGGTCAGTCATTAACATTAAAGTCTATCAAAAAAGAACATAAAACAAAACAAAAATGCATATACATACACACCTTATTATGCTTGGCTACAAATATGAAACCACATTAACAATAAATCAGGGTTGAAGGTCCGATTATCAACCCGATAAGAGACAAAGCTCAGGACCCTTCCCTCGCACAAACACACAACGCAAATACTACAATACCTGACAAATCCTGTGCACCTAAGTCCTTCATACATGATTGATGTTCACTTGGAACTTGATACACTTTACATAAACACACACTTCCACCACACAAACACTATCAAAGCATTGGCTCATAGTGAATATGATAAAAGGCATTTTTTTTATTTACAGTACAAATTAAAAATAGAACTGAGTTTTGGCGGTTCTAATCAGTCTACACAATATTTTGTTTTGATTCTTGTCTTGGCAACAATTTATCTTCACAGAGATCATTAAACTTTTAAGAGTCATCATCACCAGCTCACATGCGTCCCTACCAAGGGGCTCGAGCCTACCCTGAATTAGGGCGATTAAGCCTTAGTGGCCCAGTGCGGGTTGGTCGACTTCACACACAACCACTAAAAGCCTAGACTAACTATTAAGAGTACAACGTAGTAATTCTCCCGCTTAATTCACATAATTCGCTCTATTTCACTTAATTTTTAACACAATTTTAATTGTAAAACTCCGATATGGTTCAGACAGTTAACCACGCAATTACAAACTGAAAGGCATTTGGCATTTGCACGCCGGCTGCCGAGACAAATATAGACGTTCATTTAATATGTACTCCTCGCCACGTCACCGGCTCCTGAACTAAACTATAGTTTAGCTCGGCTAGTTGAATGAACTTGACTGTCCATTTGAAAGATTTGCATAAGATCACATATATTATAATGAGATACTAATAAGGCTAAGGTAAACATATTTAATGAGGGAACTGGTTTAGTTTGATAAGACTTCACATAAGCACGATTGGCCAGATTTTATCCAAAATTACATTTTAAAAAGGTTGACGTTATAAAAATAGATTTATATCTTAACAGAAGTTTGTTATGAAGATTAAAATTTAATGGTATTTTTTTGGCTTTGTTGACAAGGCTCTGCTACGAGTATCTATGTTTCGTTGTGAAAAGGCCTATTTATTCCCAGCAGCGGGTAAGTAAGTGTGGGCTGAGAATGACGAAGATTTATTTATTTATTTATTATTAGTGACACTTCACAGCACATAAACATATCTTAAATAAGTGATATTAAAATTATACATAGCCAATAACGAAGGTCCATATTACATTTTATCAAGGGTAGGGAGAAAGTTTTTTTTAATCGATACAAAAAAAGGGGGACCTTTATAAAATTGATAGTAATATATATATATACTTACTTAGTAATACATAGTAATATATTTCAGGGTGTGGGGGGTAAGTATAAAGATGTGCTGTGTATGTGGAGGGTGATTGTGTAGTGAGTGTAAGGATGGATGATGACACGTATTATAATTGTATCTAGCATAACTGTAGTGGTAAATTTATGAGTCAGCAGGAACGCTCTTAGAAATGCTACTGGTTCGCTAATTTGCTATCGAAAAACAGTGTTTCAAGATTCAGTTGACCGAGCGAGCGAAGCGTCTCTGTTTCAGCTTGGCCAAAATTGCTTTTGTATGTCTATCTGTCTGTTTGTTCCACTCTAAAGGTCGCGTTTCTGAACCGATTCTCGTGAAATTTTGTGAGCAGGTTCAATAAATTAATCGAATTTTTTTGTCGAGTTAGTTTATGGAAATTTTAAAAAATAACGGAGTTATGGGGGTTGCCAGCTTACAAGGTCTACCGCTGAAACTGTTTTCCTCTACAGGTCGTATTTTTCAATCAATTAAAATTAAATGTTAAATAAATTTCAAGGGGTCGTCGGGGATCTTTGTGGAGAAAAAATAAAAATAAATATAAAGAGACATACAGACTAGCGATGTCTACAGCTCACAGAGCCACTAGTTATAACAGGGCAGGACAATGAATTTTATTTAAATAAATACCTAGTTGAGTAAACTCCTTCCACAGTACAAGTATCAATGTTTGTCACTGTCACAATCTTCTTCATTTTCACAAATAAAATCACATTACAATATAGATTAAAATATAACATAAAATAAATAATAATCACTATTTAAAATTCCATTAAAATATTTAAATTAAAATACGTTGTCAGTTAGTCCAGCCGACTGTTGTATGAAGTGAGCATTGACTTTTTATAAAGTCAATGGAAGTGAGGCAGTGTGTTAAAAACAATTTGATTTATTTATAGCATACCCTCAAGGAAAATATGGTAACCACAAAGATAAAGCATGTAGTTGTAGGTAAACAAAAATAACGACACAGATGAGTGAAGTTAGGTGTATGTGTCGTCATCTCTTGTACTAAATAAAATGTATTTCTTTCTTTCTTTCTTTCTTAGGCAGTTGCAATTATGTGAAGTTAACCCGCTTATTTGTAACTAGCGGTCCGCCCGCGGCTACGCTCGCGTTATGTAAGATAAGACCGTGGGAATACAAAATTTTCCAGTAAAAAGTATCCTATGTGTTAATCCAGGGTGCAAACTATCTCTATTCCCAATTTCATCTAAATCCGTCCAGTAGTTAAGGCGTGAAAACGGAACAAACATCCAAATATATTTTCACATTTATAATAGAATAGAATATACTTTATTGCACACAAGAAATACACAGAAAAAAAAAGCAGTTCAAATAATAGTGTACAGATAGGCGGCCTTATAATATTAGTGTGATTCTTTTGAAATTATGCGACACGACATTGAATTCTAATCTTCATAAGAATTTACAGAAAAAATAAAGCACATTGAAAGTGACAAATTAAAGATTTTTACTATTTAACATATTTGTTACTAGGTTTTAATAATAATAATAAATTTTATTTCAAGTTACTTAGGCTTAGTCTTTTAGTTATTTCGATAGGTTAATCAAATAAGGCCTATTCGTGAACTGCGCTATTATTCTAATTTGTCACATTTTTTTTATAATATACTTTTTCAGAGAACGGCGTCAACCAGTTACCCACATCAAACAAGGTAAAACAAAAGCACTAATGAGAGACCAAAAGGAATTGTTTCAATTAATTTCACATAAATTGTCGACGGTGCTTATTAATAGACTGACCAGGGCCCCGTTTCACGAAGCAACAAGTTACCAGTTACAAGTTACAATTTGACATACATCGCGTAGCCAATTCGCCTAAACTTTAAGCCCTTATCGTTTTATCTAATCGTCTACGCAATGTACATCGAATTGTTCTTGTAATTTGTAACTTGTAGCTTCGTGAAACGGCCCCCAGGAATATGATGTCTATCTAGATTACTTTTAAGTTACAAGACATCATATTGAAATCATATTATTATTAGTTGTAACTTTAGTCAGATCAGACGAAGATATAATTTATAATTCCGCAATATGGTGGCTCCTCATATATTCTTAGGCTTTATAGACTTTTTAGTGATGGAGTGATGTTCAAACTGGAACGTTGAAGCATACTATAGTAATCGCATCGTAAGAATGTCGTCCTGACAGCAGGCAGGAAATATGAAAACCAAATGGGTGCAAAAGAGACAGAAAAAAAATTGTACGTGTATGACAGCTGTCAGGACGGCATTCTTACGATACGATAGGTATAGACGTGGCCAAATATTCATACATAGTATACTTACTTCCAATACTCGCCGGCCAGCTTATACAGCTTGTAGGGCAGGTGTTCGATGCTGGGGTCTCGGTCTAGCAGTGCGCTCGCGTCGGCCAAAGCTTGCTCCGCGAACGAGCTGTCAGTGGAGCATGCGCTGTAGGCCGGGCTGCCGAAACGGTACGACCTGGGTGCCAGATGGTAAACGTGAATTTGGTTAGTTGATCGGGTTAGGTGAAATGAATAATTTAACAATATCTAGGAAATACATAGTACCTACAGACCTACCAACTTATCTGTGAAATGAAATAAAAGGACTGCCTTTTATTTGCCACCATAGTATCCGTGAAATGACCAAAATTGGACGTCTGCACTCTATTCTATTCTAATAAAAATAATCTACTCTAAATAGGACAGTAATATTTTTCAAATAATAAATCATTTCAATTTTAAATAAAATTGATGATTTATTACTGTAAAAAAACTATCTAATTTATCTACTATCAAATTTTTTTTTCTAGAAAAAAAATTAATCGCGTTTGACCAATCCCATGTATTCTGTTTTAGAGAAATCAAATCGACTTTTTTATACATTAAATAAACACATCCATACTTATACAATGATAATTTGTTTTTTATGCTTCTAATCTGTTACGTGTTGCGTCAATGTAAAGAACGTAAAATGCTTGGTGAGGATGTTGTGAAAAATTGGACAGACTCCAAATGGGAATACATAGAGCAATCCGATGTAACGGTTCACTATACGAGCCATTGATGAAAGCGTTTTTGTATCGGGAATAGTTTCTATGGTTGAACAAATAAATAAATAACTTTAAACACGGTCATCTAATTCCAAACCAGCAGAGCCTATACTATGGAGTTATCAGGTATCTCAAATCAAATCAAAATCAAATCAACGGCCCGTTATAGTCCACCGCTGGACTATGAGCCTCCTCCACTTAAGTGGAGGGTTTTGCCATAATCTCCACGCTTGGCAGGCGGGTTGAAGATCGCAGATTAAAAGGTTACTGTATCAGAGAGCGCTGCTGCCCGTTCCCTGTTCAATGTGTAGTCCCTAAGTCGCCTCTTACTACACCCACGGGAAGAGTAGGGGTTGGTGACAAATGTATTCTACTCTGCCGTCACCACACGGCGTTACCTAACACCTTTTCAATCAGATATCTATCTGACATAAATAAACACAACATCCAGACACAGGGTAAACACAAGTGCTCAACACACGCTGCTCTGAGCGGGTTTTTAACCCTCGACCCTGTGCTTCTACTTTTCTGTTACGGAGCCGTCAAATGGATGGATACATTGGTATTGGTATTCCTTAATTTAAGTTCGTTAATCCTTTTCACCTGTAAACATTACTGGTCATTAATGACATCGTGTCCGATGGGGCTGAGCGTCAGGTCACCCAGCGTGGCGTACTGCTGGCTGTGTTGCGTGTGCGATGTCGACACGCGCTCTTATTGGTCGCTTATGTATGTATGTATACTGACCAGTCGTGAATGACATTGTGTCCGATGGGGCTGAGCGTCAGGTCCCCCAGCGTGGCGTACTGCTGGCTGTGTTGCGTGTGCGACGAGGACACGCGCTCATATTGGTCGCTTATGTATTAGGTCCTTACATATGAAATTGGCGTTTTGTCGTACTGGCCACTTTGATCACAAATTTCTCCTATTTGGTTAGGAATTCGAAATTCAAATTTATACAGCTATTTCCACATGTAGTTGTGTTTCGTAAACCGTCATTCATTTGTTTTTTTACTTATCTTTTTTCTGTTTGCATCGCTCGATTTACAAAATGGAAAATTTGAAATATCGCGTTATTTACGAGTACGAGTTCCACCGTGGCACCAGTGCTGCGGAAACGGCTCGAAGGGTTAATGATGTGTATGGCGGTTGTGTCGCAAAAGAAAACACAGTGCGTTTTTGGTTCCAACGTTTTCGTTCTGAAAATTTCGACCTGCAAAACAAGCCCCGTGGACGGCCGGAGACCCAAGTTGATAATGAAGCATTGAAGGCTATTGTGGAAGCGGATCCATCGCAAACCACGTCCGAGTTAGCTGCAGGCTTCGGTGTTAGTGATAAAACTGTTTTAATCCACTTGAAGCAAATTGGGAAGATTAAAAAACTTGAAAGGTGGGTTCCTCACGAATTGAGTGAAGCAAACCGGCAAACGCGCGTCAACTGCTGCGTTACATTACTTGACCGGCACAATAACGAAGGGATTTTAAATCGAATCATTACCTGTGATGAAAAGTGGATTCTCTACGATAATCGGAAGCGCTCATCGCAATGGCTGGACCCTGGCAAGCCAGCCAAAGCCTGCTCCAAGCGAAAATTGACCAATAAAAAGTTACTTGTAAGCGTTTGGTGGACTAGCGCCGGTGTCGTTCATTACAGTTTTCTCAAATCTGGCCAGACGATTACGGCAGATGACTATTGTCAGCAATTGCAAACCATGATGGAAAAGCTAGCTGGTAAACAACCGAGGCTGGTCAATCGCTCTACGCCACTGCTGCTTCACGACAACGCTAGACCACACACTGCACAACAGACGGCTAGCAAATTAGAAGAGCTTCAATTGGAATGTCTAAGGCATCCACCGTACTCCCCGGACCTTGCTCCAACAGATTACCATTTTTTTCGAAATTTGGATAACTTCTTGCAAGGGAAAAAATTCAACTCAGATGGGGCAGTCCAAATCGCCTTCAAAGATTTTATTGATTCCCGTCCGAATGGTTTTTTTAGTAAAGGGATCAATGAACTACCTATGAGATGGCAAAAGTGCATAGATTACAATGGCTCATACTTTGATTAAATAAATATACTATATAAAAATTTTTCGACTTTTTGTTCCTCCCATACAAAACGCCAATTTCATATGTAAGGACCTAATATGTATGTATACTGACCAGTCGTGAATGACATTGTGTCCGATGGGGCTGAGCGTCAGGTCCCCCAGCGTGGCGTACTGCTGGCTGTGTTGCGTGTGCGACGACGACACGCGCTCATATTGGTCGTTTATGTATGTATGTATCAATATATGTATACTGACCGGTCGTGAATGACATTGTGTCCGATGGGGCTGAGCGTCAGGTCACCCAGCGTGGCGTACTGCTGACTGTGTTGCGTGTGCGACGTCGACACGCGCTCATATTGGTCGTTTATGTATGTATGTATCAATATATGTATACTGACCGGTCGTGAATGACATTGTGTCCGATGGGGCTGAGCGTCAGGTCCCCCAGCGTGGCGTACTGCTGGCTGTGTTGCGTGTGCGACGACGACACGCGCTCATATTGGTCGTTTATGTATGTATGTATCAATATATGTATACTGACCGGTCGTGAATGACATTGTGTCCGATGGGGCTGAGCGTCAGGTCACCCAGCGTGGCGTACTGCTGACTGTGTTGCGTGTGCGACGTCGACACGCGCTCATATTGGTCGTTTATCTGGTTCTACAAACAAACAAGCAAATACTACTACAAATAATATTTCAATTCAGGTATTATTATTTAGGCAGGCTTTAATACGTTAAATTATTTTAAACAAGTACGATTTTTTAATAAGTGAGGGGTTTTTTAACTTTAACTTTTAAATTTTATTCGCATCACTATATTTAACTTTTTTTAATCGTTTTATTATACACACCAACAGTATATAGGTACATATTTCTACTTAGACTAAAATGTGATAGATTGGTATTGGTAGCCTCATATTTAATAAAAAATATTGAAAGGGGTAAGATAAAACTTACTGAAGTACTTCAAATTAATTCAAAGTTACCGTAAAAGCGTCTAAAAACCTCTAACATCGTTCTGTATTCTTTTAAGATATACTTCTAAAACTATTACTATTATTATTAAAAAAAACTTCTAAAACTAAAGTACATCTTAACATTCACAACATTAAAAAGCCATCCGATTTGTAAGTTTCCCGCCTAAAAGAGGCAGTGTCCGCGTGGCTTCTGATCGACCGGCATAAGTCGTGACATCATTTTAACGGTCGCGGCTACAAAGACCATGACGTTAATAAACCAACGACTTTTTTCAACGCGGACGTTGCTATCCATTGAATAAAGTGCTACGAACTGATATGGTTTCACTTTGCTTTATCTGATAGAAAAAACTGACGTGGGTTTGAATTTGAATCCATAATATCTTATTTTTACTTTAATTTTGTTATACTTAATAGTCAGAAATGATCTCTAACAACAATAGATAATGAGTATAGAATTGAAAAAAAAAGTTTTTAATTTTACTACTATGTGTAAAATATCTTTTCCTAAAAGGTGATGCTAGGTAATGGTGCTGGATTTTAGTAGAAAAAATAGACAAATTATTAATAAAAGCCTATCAATAAAATATGTATTTTTATCATATTTGATAGGCTGATGCCAAACACAAGGGAACTTGGACAAGACCATAGTCACTTTTTGAATAGGGCCTTTTGAAAAAAACAATTATTATTATGGTCCGTATCAGTGATTTCATCAACCCTGATCAATCAAAGACGCTCGATATCAGTACTACGTAGGCACTCAAAATTGTAAAAAGTTTAAGTTGTACAAAGAATGTGCGTTGGCCGTTGTAAATGACTCAGACAGACATAATATGAAATAGTACAATGATATTGACTTTGTTTGGCTGTTTGTATAGTTAATGATGAGTGGAGGTGAAGCTAATCAATCTTCTAAGCTAATCAATAATCATATTATTAGGTATCAGAATCAGAATAGATATATAAATGATTGTTTCTTAATATACTTAACTGTTTAGATTTAGACAAAGTTTGGGAAGATACTGGCGCCTGTAGCACAGCGTTTGCTATTACAGGCTTCAGCATCCTGTGTAATTGCTTAAGTTAAATAGAGATTATTATTATTATTATGTATCAGAAGACCAACTATACTATTGTTCAAAGCTTTGCAATGGAGCTGATAACTAATAGAAAAGTGCTAATACAAACAACATTTTAATATGAAAAATATCAATAAATATTATGTCTCCCGCCGCTGAGCGGCTCGAGCCTATTTTAAGTTAGGACGATCAGGTTTTAGCTAACTACGCGGGATCAAACACATTTGAAACCTTCTCGGACATTACGATGAGTATAGTTATTGTAGTTCCGTCAAAACTATGGTAGTTACGTCACTTACGTGCAAGGATAAATAATTTTTTCGTCGAAACCAGTTACGAAACTACTGTTCCGTTGACCCGCGGTTTCGTAAAAAGAAGAAAAATTCTTCTATCGAAACCAGTTACAAGGAATAAAATTTCCTTCATCGAAACCGGTTACAAAACTGCGGTTTCGTAGACGGCCGAAGCGGCTATAACCACCATACAAGCAGTTCGATGGTCTTCATGCTACCAAATGACGGCCATATTTGGACGCGGAAGTTGACATCATAAATTAGTCAAGGTGTGGACGAATACCACTCAATGGGCCTGATTCCATTTACGATCATCTGCTTCCTTTTAATGAGCTGGATTTGATGACGCACGCATGTTAGTTATATAAGGTCATTGTACTACTAAGAATTCTGATTCGTAATAGTTGGTAATAGTTCAGACGGATCAATAAAAAACCCATGTCTCGACGACGACGACCACGCATGAAAACGAGACAAAAACACTGGGATTTAGAATAGAATAATATTTATTTAGCGTAAGTCATAGATAGGCACAGAATGTAATGGCAAAAGAAAGGAAAATTATTTATTTCCATAGGATGTTATTACATCACTTAGATCCGTCATTTTATTTTTTTGGGTGAGTTCACTAACACAATGACGAAACCTGTGGAGAAGAGCTCACCGAAGAAACTCCACAGACATCGCATCTTTTGCGTTTCCTTTTTTAAATAAAATATTATCAATTACAAAATTAATGCTAATTATATATTGAAAATGACATGAATACTGTGCACTGTTAATAAAATTCATGGAATAGGCAGTAATTTCAAAAAGTATGTATGGGTAGCATTTAAAAAACAATGCTCCTTTTCAACAACTAAGATAGGGTGAAGTTGTAAGGAATTATCGTATCAGTATCATACATTTTAGATTTTATTTTTATAATTAATTGGTCTTTTTAAATATTTACATAAGTACGGGAGCAGTAGCATTTAATTATATATTTATCTGCAGATAAAAAATGCGAACTGACTGACCTTGTTCCGTGGCATTTTCGCCCAACAAACACTGAAGTCTATCGATTTCACATTCGCAAGAAATAGCTCTTTGTCTCTAAGCAACGAGACACATTAGAAAATCTAATGAAAGAGAAACATGCAAGAGGGAAACTTCTCTTTCTCTTCACGTAAAAACTCGGGGAAAAAACAAATCCGCATTGTGGCCACCCCGACTAGCTCTTAATGCCTGGGTTTCCAAGCCACTAAACTGCTTTTAACATGTACTAAATCTAAATTAAAACCAGTAGCGTTTCAGTCCAGTCCCTCTTCATGAAACTATAAAGTAAAAAATCAATTTGATCACTATTCCAGGAAAGCCTTTTACAGGAAGTTGTTCAGGGAGTAAGTGGAACTCATGATCACGACGACACTTCTGAAGTAGAACTGTCCAAAAGAGCGCGAGCTGTACACTCACGGAAGCATCTCAAATACAAAACAAAAACATAAATAGAAGCCGCCACCACGTACCTTCAAACTGGCCGAATTTGTGGTTACCGCGCACTTGTGTATCTAGTCTATAATAAAAAATTAACTAGGCCAAGAAACGAGACCTGCACTGATAAAGGCGTTTAAACGACGCGACCCACTCGTTCCTATCTGAATCGGAATGAAATGCACCAGATGTGTCGGTGTAATAATACCCATATGGGCTAGTGTATAAATAAATCAACGTGGGGGAAGTTCAGACCGATTCGAGCTAATTTTAGAAGTAATTGGTTTGGGCGGAACTGCCGCTCGAATGCGATTGGTTATCGGAATTTAGATTCGAGGAAATACTGATGATATTAAAGTTTGGGCCAAATTAATTAGCTGTTGGTTTCATTAGCGTACCACGATTGAGTCTGAAACAAAACTTTTAGAGGACGCTATTTTTGTTGCTCTTGGGTTTTCTAAAACGGGATGCATTCGTGGCGATAGTGGTTCGCGCGTGAAATAAAGTTGTTAACTGGAGGAATTCAATGGAAACCAATGGCCACCTACCTTAAAATGCGACAAGGGTATTTAGGGCCATTAAGGTCCCTAAATTACTTACAATTTAAATAAAACGGTTCATAAGACCGTTACTACTCCCCACTTTAAAAAACTGCGCGTTTATGTTTTGCCAGATGCGGCAAGATAAAAGATAACATAAACATTACGCCGCGCCCGTGCGTGTGCGCAATCTCGCATACAGTATATTAAGGTGGGGTTATGTGGAAATAGCGCCCATAGTCGCTACTTTGACGATCAAATACTAGCACTTGTACTGATTCTATAAATGTAAAAAAAACATATGCTAACAGAATATATCCTTAATTAAATTTCAAATCGAATATAATTTTTAAATACATTATAATAATTTAGATATAAGAAGCACAAGTTTATAAAAAAAGCAGAAAAAAATATTTTGACGTCCTTGATCTCGTAACTTAAAGCGATAACCATAGTTTTTTTTTCGTTAATATAACTTGCCAATTATTGACTTAGATTTTAAATCGATTACATTTTTTATAAATTCTGCCATTTTCTGTTAATAAGCAAAAGAGTTCAAGAAAAACGAGTTTTTCGCCCGATTCCTGCGCGGTGTCGGACGTAACCACCGTTTAGCATCGCACGCTAATATGAATGTTATTTCAGTAATACGTCGGTTGAACTTTGAACTAAACCACGTTGAGTTGCTAATTTTTGCAATAACCCGGCCTTAACAGCAAATACAAAAGGTTGTTTGTTAAGTGATTAGATTAGGGAGTAGTATGGTGAACCATTCAGCCTATCGGAACAGATCCAGGGGAGACCAACTGTTTCAATTGCCTGATTGTTATTTATAGTACAACGTAATTGTAATTCAATTAAGATAGACTAGACGCACGGTCAGAGATAATTTGTAACGATAATGTTGGAGTAAGTAGTGAAGCGGAGTTTCGAAAGTGGTTTATTAGTAGCCTCCTTAGTTATCTCGTTTTTATGTGCAAGCATTTTTAAGCTTTTTCAGATTACATTGTTTGTTCCTGTGCTGGAGGAATGTTACATCACGTTACTTGTAGGAAAGATGAAAAAACGGAATTAGTTTGTTTTGTTTCTATGTATCCTTCGAATTTAGATGCCTTTTACTTGTTTGTTTTCTTCTTCACAACTTGAATACTTGTGAAGATTAAGTACAAGTATATAAGGGTATATAGTTCTGAAATATCACTCATTATAAAAATACCTTAACCGCAACAACATCAACATCAACGGCCCGTTACAGTCCAGTGCTGGACTATGAGCCTCCTCCACTTAAGTGTTTGGTTTTGCCATAATCTCCACGCTTGGCAGGCGGGTTGGAGATCGCAGATTTAAAGGTTACTGTATCAGAGAGCGCTGCTGCCTGTTCCCTGTTCAATGTGTAGTCCCTAAGTCGCCTCTTACGACACCCACGGGAAGAGTAGGGGGTTGGTGACAAATGTATTCTACTCTGCCGTCACCACACGGCTAACGATAATGACGTAGCTGTTGGCCAAATTTTGGGCGGTAAGTAATATATACTTTGACCCTTGACGCGATAAAACAATGCCACCGCTTTCACGTAAGTGACTGTACCGTCTTAAAAGAGGTAAATGATCTTAGACTATACATATTTGTTAGGTAGATAATGCTAAAACTACATAGCTTCAAGGATTTCCAACTACGATACACATTTAGACTTGTAAACATGGCGTTGGCGGTCACGTAACAATCTTGTTGCATCTACCATAGTAAGGTCAGTAAACAAAGAGCCATTTGACCAAGGGCGTTCGTGTAAAAGTTGATACAAGTTCTTTTTACTCATGGCTACCTATAGAACGCTAAACCCGCATTCAAAATCGAAGACCTTCAACTGTTCCGGCCATACTGGAGTCGGCGAGTAGGCAAGCCATTTTACTTGTGTGATGTAGGTATTTTACTTGCCTGAATCAAGTACTTAACAGTTGGATGATGTAGAATAAAAAATAAAAAAAAAGGTAGGTTTAAATATATAATTTACTTGTATATGCTTGGACCAGCTAATTTAGTAATTAAGTTATCTTTGTGTACGTAATCTAAGCTTCCTGACACATTTCTGATATAATAAATTAATTTGTCTTTTTTCATTAAATAATCTCCTTATAATGGCCGGAAATAATAAATAAAAATATAGGCAGTAAATAAAATCGCGAACAGTAAATTTCACTCAGAGGCTTATCGCACTTTGAGGGTCCAATTGTTAATTTTTTATAAAAAATATCTAAATTAGTTTCTTTGTCGACTGTACCCAGAACTCAGCAGCTCTATGCAAGCATTTTCAATACCCCGTCATCATTTTGTGCGTAGCCTTGAGTGTGAGAAGTGTAACAGGTAGGTATAGTAGGTTAGTTGATGGCTGGTCGAATGACGCAAGCTAATCAATGAATACTCCACTCTTAAATTAAACAGAGCAGTAAAATGTTAAAAGTGGAGGTCAAAGATTTGTGGTGTGCAATAAGGACAAAACAGGTGAATGTAATGCTGATAAATTATTGAAACTTACTGAATCTGTTTCGTAAATAACTCTATTAAGACCTCATACACAATAAGTGTGTAGGTTTTCCCCACGATGTTTCTTTTTTTTCTCCGTAAGTGAGCATTGAATAAACGTACAATACCGCAAAAAGAAAGCGATTCCAATCATTACAACGGCGGTGACAACGATCTTAGCTTCATCAATGAAAATATCATTTCTAATTTGCCAAACAAGTTGGGTAAAAAGTTTTTAACCGGAAAAATACGAGTACTGCTTTGGGCTCGGAAACGAAGAAGTGTATCTACCTGTATGATCTCCTTGCGATGCCCCCGCACCCGGTCCAGGCTCTCCTCAGAGGAGTAGTCTGAGGTCTTGGGCTTCTCCGTCCTGGCGGAGAGTCGCGTGCGGTGCGCAGGCGGCGACTCTCGCTCCTCCACCTCCGTTATTGGCTCCGTAGCTGCCTTTGAAGCTGCCTGACTTAGTTGCCTGCAACAATGATTTTGAAACTATAAAGCTCTCCTAAAACCGACGAGAATCATGCGTGTTGTACCGCGTATTCACTCACTCGCCTGTGCCGGATTACCTCGCGTCATGGAGGGATTTTGTTAGTTTGAATAAATAGTCTTTGGAAAAATCAGACGAATATTGGCCTGTGACATGCAATGTAAGAGGGCCAGAGGGAGGGAGGGTAACCAACCTAACCAGCCTACTGGCTGACGTCACGTAACAGGAAAAAGTAGTTTAATCATTAAGATTTTCAGTTATCCTTTAAGCAATTTAATAGAATATCTAGCAATTTAATAATTTTATTTTTTCAGAAAAAAAAGAACAAGCAGTTGTTTTTTGGTTGAGATGATGATGAAAATGATCAAATAGTGACAATGTTTTTAAGATGTACAAAAATATATTAGTCAAAGTTACAAGTTAATTGTACTGACTAAATTAACTGAATGTTGCACTACACCAAACATATAAATGTTAGTATCAGCATATTGTAACAACTGTTGTAATAAGTTATTAATTATAAAACTCATTATATATTTTTTATCATTATTTTTTATTTATTCCTACTTAAGTAATGAAAGTCTTAAAACTATAATCATGATTTCCCAGCAGTTTGTAATGGTTTGTTTATAAGTCTACAACAGTAGTTAGTCATTGTTTATTATATCCACTATCAAGGAATGCCTAGGTTAATGTCTAGGTTAGGACAGATGGTAAGCTAGTTCTGAGCAGAAGGCCTTGATGCATACCACATTTGGTCTTGAATTGAATTTAACCTTTTTGCACACAAATTATGTATACTTTTCCAAACCTGTTCAATTATCAGTATGCTAAGGTATATTGTATAGGCAGCTGCTAACCAAAAATTTAGCTTCTGTTCAGTAAACATTTTTCTATTCAAATGTGTTTCCAATGTCTTGTGGAGTTGTTTAAATTATTCCTCCAGTTTCAATATCCTACTTGGTATTGAAACTGGTATATTTGGTGATATGTTTTAGCTAACATAAGTAAAACAACCCAATGTATGTTTATATTACCTATATGGCAGGGATTATGTTACTTAAGTAAAACATGGCTCATTGTTGACTTTGGATGAACAGATGGTTTGCTATAACAAAGCCAAAAGCTACTAAATCATAAGCATAAGCTACTATTCAACCATTTCTTCCATTGCTTGTTTGTATTCTACTTGTAAATACAAAAATATAATACAAGTAATCTAGCAACTTAAGTTGTAATGTCTAGTACCTGACTGCTAATGATGGCTGTAATATTTGGATTAATTCAAGTCATTTGAAACTAAATTAATATATAAATAATATCATGGAAAGTAAAATATCCCTTCGCGACAGCGAACAAAGACAGACTTAAATACCTTTTGCCAAGTGTCAACAACGTTTTTTTCATAGAAATGTCATTCTTCCGTTTGCACTTGAGCGGTAGCGTGTGTTTGGATTTATTAACTGTGGTTCTGCTGCTAATAACTTGTATAAAGTGAGGTGTTTTTTCATTCCAAGTTTTTTATTAGTAAAACATCTTGTAAATCAAACAAAAATATAAACGCAAACTTGTTTTATTTAATAATTCTGGAAGTTTAAATACTGAACAAGTTAATTTGAATACTGTCAGTACTTGATGTGGAATATTACTTTATTTCTTCACAATTAACATATTATCTCTATAGAATCTGATAGATTTATTTTATCATGATTTAAAAAAATATATCTCATATGCATAGCTTTTATACAAAAACCAGTTTATTGCAGTTTTTCTAAAAACTTAATTTACATTGAGGTAGCCCGTTCTGCCCCTGCCAGATGCCAAAATTTTTGCGAAATGGCGGCTGCCATTTAAGGATATATTTTTTAATCCCGCTGCGGGAATTTGCCAGACGAAGGGATATACATAAAAGTAAAAAAAAAACTTATGGTTTTTCCATACTAAAATATATTTGATTGATCAAACAGTAAGTAGTTTTCAATGACAGACAAGTACAGCAGTGACCTCGTAAGCACTAAGCTTCTAGCTTCCATGGTTGTGATGTCACCATTATCAAATACTTGTCAACGGCACACCAGCAATGTGTAGTTCGACCTTGTTGAATTTACAAATTTGAGGTGAACAGTTTATGACTCAAAGCATGATATCTTGTATGATAGGTACGGTGAGATAAGACAAAACTGGTAGGGTTATTATTGCCCAAAATTTAAAGATAATGAAATGTTAGATGTAGGAAATATTCTAGTTTTACTTATAAGCATGAAGACAAACATGTACACAAATGTTGTACAATGTTTACAGTTTTGTACAGTATTTACAATTTACTACAGCCAAGATTCAAATATACATAAATAATATGTACAACAAGTACATACTTTAAATGGAATCTAAATGAATATATAACAAATAGGAACCACACAGTAAAACTAGACCAACAAATGCTACAGGTTCATTATTGAATATTCATTAACTATTCAACCATTTCACCACTACGGTCAATTGTTTGTTTGTGAATGGATCATGGGAATATAACTTAAGACTAAACGTAAAAACTTCTTACTTGACAGGTGTACTTCGTCTTATCGGAGTTTTTCTTCCGGACTTGTGATGCGTATGTTCCTCGGTTTCCTTGCAGTTCTCCCGGTCACAGCTTGACCGCAAGAAGGGTGTTTTAGAGCGTGACCTTGACCGCAATCCACTAACCGTCGGATTCTCCATTTTACAACTCGGGCCACCATAAACTTATCAAGTTATCGCGACATCGCACATCACTCCGCATGCGTCTTTACAGACCGTGACCTATTTCCAAAAAACCGGTCCAAATGCAAATCAGTTCACAGCCTTCGCTGCACGACGATATTGCATAAGGAAATCTATTTGTGGCTTCGTCTGATGCCGCCAAAACCAAAAACGTAACCGACCGATCGACGACAGACCGATAGTCTTATGTCTTTCACCAAAAGGTTGTTCCGTCAACACCTCACAAAACTGATTTTACTTTTCACTAATATAATAATATTATAAAGTACAATAGAGTACAATTTAACGGGTCATAAAGCGAGGAAGCAGTTGGAATTTAGCAATTTCGTAATTTGTACGCTCCGCTCGCTAAACATAAACTGATGACGTCATATCAAGCCAATGACGTTATTCGACGTGTTGCCATTTGTAAAATAACAGATATTTTTAACCGGTATAATAATAAATAATAGGTTTGGCCTGGACACTTTAAAAACCTTTTTACAGCAAAAACCCGTTCAGAAACTTAAACATCTGAAGCATATTTGCCTTTATTTCAAAATTACTATTTTTATAGGTTTGCATTAACTTTGAAATTATGTTCAATATAAGTAATTTTCGAATATCGTTAAATATTTCTCAAATTTTAATATCGCTCAAATATTTCTAATGCTTTGAGAGGCAGTCACTGATTTAATATAATTTAGATTTTTAGAACAAATCCGCGGGCGCGTTGTGTAGCCATTTACAAAAAATATATCGTGATGTAAAGTGAAGAGAGAGAAAGAGATAGCGCTTTACGAAACTCTGCCAACTTTTCCTTTTCTTTTTTGGCTTGGATAACCTTCGGTACTTCGTAGAAAAAAGCGCAATCGCAAAAAAAAATGGCGGGAAATCGGGAAATTGACAAGAAATTTTATGAGTGAGTGATGTGAATTTCTATCAAAAATGGATAAAATTGAAATTTTCACGAAGCTAAAAGAACTTGGCCATGTAAACAGTAAACGCGATGAACTGCGTGAATATTGTAAATTGAAAATCGAACAGGTAAGCGCGTTGTCCCTATTGAATCTCTTATTTACATGTTTGTTTACATGTAATAAAACTGTTAGTATCCAGGAAATTTATTTTTTTGCCGTAGATATTGCAATTTCTGCCACGACGCATCTTAAACAGTGATGGAGGTGACGTATTGGACTGCATTTTGAATGGTTTGCCTGATAACCCTACTTCCTCTAGAAACAAAGTCAAAGTTGGTAACGTTTTTTGCCTGTTATGATTTTTAAATGTCTGTCTGTATCATAAACTGAAATGTATGTTACTCTAAAATTACAGGTAGTAGACATAGTCCTCCAAACAATGAGGAAGGAATCAACATCTCTTACTCATTGTGGGGATGTAGTTAGTCGACTCTGTCTGGAGCTTCCTAGGTTGCCTGCTCAAGACTTAGTACGATGGTGCAATGACAGTGTCCAGTCCATCATTGAAGATACAGATGTTAACATGATGTAAGTTACAGATAAACAGTTAAAATCTTATCACTGAAACTGATACAATCAAACAATACCAGCCAAATAGAGAACAGGTTAGCTGCAGAGAAACCTGGCCCCCTGACATGGCATGTAGTATTGTAATTGTATTACAATTTCTCTGCAGCTGACTATATCATATTTTCAACAAGATAAAGGCTATTAATGAAAATTTATTTTTTAGTTGTTATTTTTGTTTTGTTGTAGGTTGTTAATTTGCATTTTGTTTTAGTCCTATTCCTGGCACAATTCCCTTTTATTTGAGATGATTTTTCCTTGTTAACTGATATCATCACTGTCCAGCTGGAAGGATGTCCTGCCGGAATGTCTGAGTGCTCTGTCAACTCACAGCACCATACAGCACTGCGGCACAGATATGTCGGTACTGGAGTACCGGGACCAGTGTGTGAGGACCTTATGCCAATGCAACTGGAAGGGAGGACAGTTGGTGCAGCTTACAGCTATGTTTAGGTAATTTTGTTACCGTAACCCTCGAGTCCTTAGTCTCTATCCTTAGTTTTCTTTTTGTGTTGATGAGGGCTAAACCCATCTAGCCCAAAATTTATTCAGAGCTACTGCTTTTTTATTGACCTCATTCATAACCTGCATGGTACATAACAGCAGACATGATAACACTAAAAGACGTCTGGAGAGATTGAAGCTAGGATTGAAGACTGCTTTTGACTCTTCTGTCATGTTTTTGTTTAACTCTACTGTTGGGCGTCAACAAAGATAGATATATATTATCAGTATCAACTGATCTACCAATTGATAGTTAGAAATGGTAAAAAAATGGTGCAGGAGAATACTGAATAGGCACAACATTAGCAATGGGAAAAAAATGGGAAAAAATCACATAAAATAAAGGACACTTCATAGCCTATGACCCATTGTGCAATGTGACTGCGGTGCTACACAAACATTGGAGCACATGCTGTCTTGCCCTAGCTGCCCTGTTCATGATCTCAATGAGGGCAATGATAAGGCAGTACTTCTGGTCAATTTTTGGTTTGGACTGGTCTAGCCCACATCAACACGAGATGGAAAAGATGGGCCTTTGTTATATTGGGCTACAGTAGCTTTCAAATCTCAAATATCCTATATTCAACAGTAACAAGTTACTATTACAATGTTCCAGGGAGATGCAGTTGCCACGCAATGACCACAGACAAGTTGTGAACAAGATATGCTCCTACTTGATAGACTTCCCTCCAGACACGCTGCCTCCACTGGTGCACCAGCTACTCAAGTAAGTTTTACACATTTTCAATAAATAATAGATGGTGCTAGCCGTCACATGATGAAAGAAAGAAGAATAAATAATTTCATGTTCATCTTCATCATGGTCCTTCATAATTACATTAGAGCTGTATATTAATTTATGGCAATATCATAAACAATAAATTATAATAGTAATAAAAGAGACAAGGACATTAAAACACGAAAAAATCTAACTATTGCACGGCAGCAGCGTGACGTCACATCTTGCTATTTGTTTTGATTTTCATTAAATAAAAAAATAAATAAAATAAAAATGTTATTTATTTCCAAATTGATTCTTACAATAGTGGTGTTGGTCATTACTTTCTTAGATTCAATTGCTAACTTTTTACCCCATTCGAAATTCAAAATATTATGTTGGGGTTGGACTGGCACCTTCTGGACCGATCCTAGTCAATCCCGGCGCTCTTTTTTTACATTAAAAGTTACTTTCAATCAGTCAATCAGCCTATTGCATTCCACTGCTGGACGTAAGCCTCCCCAAGGGCACGCCAAAGCGCACGATCATCCGCTTTCCTCATCCAGCCACCACCAGCGACCTTCCTCAGGTCATCAGTCCACCTGGCAAGGGGGCGTCCCACACTACGTTTCCCGAGACGTTAGAATATATATATATTCTTTAATTAATACTAAACTTTATGTTATTTCAATTTAATATTGCGCTGTAATTGAGTGGCTGTATAGAAAGATAATAATAATATTAATTTATTGAGAAACTTATTTTACAATATAATACTATCGACTAAACATTCCAATAGGGATACAATAAAACATATACCTGAACTAGGAAGATTCCTGTGCTTCAGGCGAAAAAAATTGGTCTTAATTAACAATCTCACAATTAAAATAAATAATAACAAATTACAAAAGTTAGATCCTAAAATTAGTATACTTATAGACAAAATTAGAGGGCATTATGTAAAAAGTACAAAATACCTATATAAAATTTGATACATAAAACAAAACAATCGTTTCAAGACTAACAATAACTTCTCTGTGTCTTCGTAGGACATATTCAAAAGGGCTTCTTGGAGATTTGTTTACTTTTACCATAGCTGCAAGAATAAAAGTCCAACTTAGCATTTAATCTATTGTAAAGTAGTGGTCCTAGGAAAACAAAAAATCTAGTGGAGAAGGCATGTTTTGTGATGGTTTGTAGGCACACAATATCTTTCCGTCTTTTATTAGTGAATTCAGTGCTGAAGGGAAGTGCGGCATGCTGTTTGAGAACTGTGCTTATTATAAATAATTGTCTAACAGTTAGAACTTTACACGATTTATAAAGAAGGTCAGTGGGATAGAGGAATGGGCGGGATGTAGAAACCTTTAGAATCGCTCTCTGGGCTCTCTCAATGGTAAGCAGTGAAGACTTAGCGGAGCCACCCCATGACGTAATGCAGTAGGATAATATTGATTGACATAAGGCAGCGTATACTTGTTTAATAATTTTTGAATCTGCGATAGAGCGTAGTTTTTTAAATACAAATATTAGCTTACGCATTCTACTGCTCAAAGCAAAGGGTTTAAAAGAGAGAGTATCGTCAATTATAATACCTAAATACTTTATTTTGTCAGTAATAGCTATAACTGGACATTTACACAAGCTATTCGTTTGGTCTTTATCCTTACAATGGTGTACATACAGTTTAGGATTGGTTAGGTTAGGTTAGGTAAAGTTACTTTACTATATTCTGATCCTATTTTTTTATCCCTAGTCAAATATAACTTTGCAGACTATGCAAAACGTACCACGTGGAAGTAGTGCTGTCTCACCTGAGCCACTACTTCTCCCTCCGGCTGTACAACAAGCTGGAGCCTCCGCCGCAGGACTCCGAGGCTTCCACCATGGACATTGACGATATTGGTAAGCAACTTTTATGGCGTGTCAGTCATGCAACTAAAAGTGACCTATGTTGAACTGCGTAACAGCGACATTGCAGCGGAGTGTCGGCGTGTTTTGAGTCATCAAACTTATCAAATAAGATCATGACCTTCATATAAAAGATAAAAATGTCTTTCGAAGTAAGGGCCGATTCACACCGGAATGGCAGTGGCCGGCATCGAATTTTAATGACAAAGCAATTAGAATTTTATTGGCAGTGACGTAGGTACAAACCGCTCGTGGCCGCCTGTATGCTCTCGTTGCCGCGCGGCCTTTTGTTTTACCTCGAATCTATCTATTTCAAAATAAAGTTCATATTGCTTTGTCATAAGCGTTGCTGCCGGCCGCTGCCATTCCGGTGTGAATCGGCCCTTAGTCCAGTGTTATTTTTAATGCATGTTCGCTGTGTTTAAACCGAAGACATGGGTTCAAACCCCACTGGAATGATTTCGTTTTTGATTGTTTTATATGATGCAAGAATATTTTAACAGGATTATTTTTACGAGAAAAGTTTTGTTCTCACGGAACAATATTACGCAGGCAGACTTCTAATAATGGACATAAAGATTTCTCTAATCAGTCCAAACCGATTCGTTGTCGAGGGATTTATGTCGAGGGCGTACACTTGTAGTGAACGTGTCAACCAGAGACAAGCTACTTTTGTCCTTTAACTAGCTAGCTTTGACGTCGAAAAATGATTTTGTAAAATCTTAGCGCCGATTCATACCGGAATGGCAGCGGCGGGTCTCTAATATAAAAGTATCCAGATTAAAATTCAGTCTTATCTTTCCAGTGGCGCACAGCCCGGCTGAGTTGTCGCGTTGTCTTTCGACGTGCTTGTACCACATGACAGTAGGCGCGTGCTCGGGCGAGGTGTTGTGTCGGCAGCTGAGGGCCTGGCCGAGGACGCAGCTGCTGAGGAACCCCTTCCTCGTCGACCTGGCTCTGGCGCTGCATGACAAACCTGATGTAAGTGACCCGTGCTCACAGTGAACGAGGCTAAGCGACACAGGTCAAGGATAAGTGGTCGAGCTTCAATGGTAGGACGTATCCTCATCGACCTGGCTCTGGTGCTGCATGACAAACCTTTAATGTATGGGTTGTTTGTATCACCACTTTTATTGTTTTTTGTTTGTCTGGCACCACTTTTATTCAACGTCTATACGAATGATCAGCCCCACTACCCTAACACTCGGCGATATATCTATGCCGATGATCTTGCACTAACTTGCCAATATAAGTCCTTCGAAAACGTGGAAAGTACACTGAACCTTGCCTTGGAAAGCCTTCATAAATACTACGAGCATAACGCTCTAAGGCCCAATCCAAGCAAAACCCAATCGTGTGCTTTCCACCTACGTAACCGGGAGGCAAACAGGGAGCTGAACATTTCCTGGAAAGGCGTCGCTATCCAACACTGTAACTTTCCTAGATATCTGGGAGTGACACTGGACCGCTCTCTGACTTACAAAACCCACTGCAGAAACACAAAACAAAAAGTTAGTTCCCGCAATAACCTACTGCGCCGTCTCTCCTCCACCAACTGGGGAGCAAACCCAACGGTTATGCGCACTACAGGACTAGCTCTGTGTTTCTCAGCAGGAGAGTACGCGTGTCCAGTGTGGGCTAGGTCAGCACATACCAGAGAGGTGGACGCAGAGCTGAACGACACCTGCCGCATAGTGACTGGCTGTTTTAAGCCAACCCCGGTCGGTATGCTGTTTCCTCTTGCGGGAATAGCTCCACCCAGAGTCCGTAGAGAGGTGACATGTTCGCTTGAAAAACAAAAACAGGAAAGTGATCCGAGACACCCACTCTACGGGCTCTCCCCCGCCGCAGGTCGGTTGCGAAGCCGCAACAGCTTCCTGCGATCTACGCAGCCTACCGACCAAAACCCTACTGACGTGAGGTGCAGGCTTTGGGCAAGCGAGTATCCACATTCACTGTACCCCCCCAACGAAAATCTGCCTCCAGGCTATAAGGAACCTTGGCCAACCTGGAGAAGTCTAAATAGGCTGAGGACCTAGGTTGGCCGAAGCAAAGATAACCTGTGTCGGTGGGGGTACTCAAGTAGCGCAGACGCCAGCAGTGAATGTGGAGAACCCTTGCAAACCATGCTACACCTCACTAACTGTCCCGCGTGCCCGACCACCTGCTCACGTGAGGACTTACTTGTCAGTAACCAGAGGGCTACCACGGTAGCCGCTTTCTGGGCAAGTAAGATTTAGCCCGTGTCCTTGCCGACACGAAAGAAGAAGAAGAAGAGCCGCCAAAGGCATTCATCTAATGACTACCTCAGCCAGGAACCCACTTTTTAGTGTGCTTTCAGAAGCACGGTATCATCATATTTTTCCGACAATCAGGGGGCCGTTTCACGAAGCTACAAGTTACAAATTACAAGTACAATTTGATGTACATTGCGTAGACAATGAGGTAAAACGATAAGGGTTTACAGTTTTGACGAATTAGCTACGCAATGAATATCAAATTGTAACTTGTTACTAGTAAATTGTTGCTTCGTGAAACGGGGCCCAGGTGGTTCAGCCTGCAATATTATTAGCTTAAAAATCATCAATGTTACTTATTGATTCCGTACAGCAGCGTCCTCATTTTTCGCCTGTTATTTTGTGTTGATATAACTTTATAATAAATGAATTGATGTTTTCGTCACAGGTAGTGCGTTCAGCCATAGAGCACCGTGTAATGGACGGTATACGAAGTGCGGAGTCCGCGTGGTCGCGCGGCGTGTTGCCGCCCGACGTGGAAGTGGCAGCCCTACTCAAAGTGCTCGTCTCTGAGAGGTAGGATCATTCATACACCCGAGTGCTCCTGTAATTAACTAATTCATTCAGTTCTGCCATAGAGCACCGCATGATGGACAGTATTTTTTTAAATTAATAAACTTGTTTTGATAAAGTCTTCGAGTATCTATCTACCTATTTATTGTTTCAGTGCCAACCACCGCCAGCTAACCGTGATGGGTCTCATTAACCTGGCGTTCTCCCTGCTCTCCGTGTACCGCACGAAGCCCTGCGCCCAGGCGTGCTGGTCCCACGGGAAGCTCATCCTCGCCCGGCTCAGCAAAGCTCAGCCCGAGGCGGCCCCGGCCATTCTCAGTCGACTCACTGACAAGCTGGCTACAGACTGCCACAGACAGTATGCAGGTGCGAAATTCTCTTGCTTCGGTTTAAAACGACTATAAATCTAAAAGAAGTTTTTTTTACAGCAGAAAACGTGTACTGTGAGAGAAAAAGAAAAGTTTTATTCTAATAATTCCCTAACTCGATTTGTACTGTATCAGAGATACTATTAAAATGTACACAAAACAGATACCTTGCTGACAAAAAATCTCCAACGAAACTATACATAGATGTATTTAACAATGTTTTTAAAAATTGGTTCATTTTTATCAAAGAAGGGTTTGAGAAGTCAGTTGTTGACCTTACAACCCCCACAAAAAAAAAGAAGTATTAAGGCAAAACTTAAAACAGCGAAACATTACAAAATAGATATACAATAATACAAGATGTCATTAACAAACTTTCAAAAACTATCACAACATAATGAACTATCTACAAATAACCTTCCAGACTGCCTCTACGTACTATGCGCGCTAACTCCCCTATCTCTGGAGCGCTGTACGCAACTCACGACCATACTGGAGAACTGTCAGCCGGTACCGGGCGACTACAAGGCGGCAGCGGCCGTGTTGGACGCCGTACATCCACTCATCAACTTCAGCACTAGAGTCAGAGACGCCCTGGTCATAGTGTGTCGTAAGGGGTTGTATTCTAGGTAAGAATGATTGATATAAACCTACTTATTATGATGTTACCTTCATAATGAACTCAATATCAGCCGGTACCGGGCGACTACAAGGCGGCAGCGGCCGTGTTGGACGCCGTACATCCACTCATCAACTTCAGCACTAGAGTCAGAGACGCCCTGGTCATAGTGTGTCGTAAGGGGTTGTATTCTAGGTAAGAATGATTGATATAAACCTACTTATTATGATGTTACCTTCATAATGAACTCAATATCAGCCGGTACCGGGCGACTACAAGGCGGCAGCGGCCGTGTTGGACGCCGTACATCCACTCATCAACTTCAGCACTAGAGTCAGAGACGCCCTGGTCATAGTGTGTCGTAAGGGGTTGTATTCTAGGTAAGAATGATTGATATAAACCTACTTATTATGATGTTACCTTCATAATGAACTCAATATCAGCCGGTACCGGGCGACTACAAGGCGGCAGCGGCCGTGTTGGACGCCGTACATCCACTCATCAACTTCAGCACTAGAGTCAGAGACGCCCTGGTCATAGTGTGTCGTAAGGGGTTGTATTCTAGGTAAGAATGATTGATATAAACCTACTTATTATGATGTTACCTTCATAATGAACTCAATATCAGCCGGTACCGGGCGACTACAAGGCGGCAGCGGCCGTGTTGGACGCCGTACATCCACTCATCAACTTCAGCACTAGAGTCAGAGACGCCCTGGTCATAGTGTGTCGTAAGGGGTTGTATTCTAGGTAAGAATGATTGATATAAACCTACTTATTATGATGTTACCTTCATAATGAACTCAATATCAGCCGGTACCAGGCGACTATAAGGCAGCTGCAGCTGTGTTGGACGCCGTACATCCACTCATCAATAGAGTCAGAGATGCTCTGGTCATAGTGTGTCGTAAGGGGTTGTATTCTAGGTAAGAATGATTGATATAAACCTACTTATTATGATGTTACCTTCATAATGAACTCAATATCAGCCGGTACCGGGCGACTACAAGGCGGCAGCGGCCGTGTTGGACGCCGTACATCCACTCATCAACTTCAGCACTAGAGTCAGAGACGCCCTGGTCATAGTGTGTCGTAAGGGGTTGTATTCTAGGTAAGAATGATTGATATAAACCTACTTATTATGATGTTACCTTCATAATGAACTCAATATCAGCCGGTACCGGGCGACTACAAGGCGGCAGCGGCCGTGTTGGACGCCGTACATCCACTCATCAACTTCAGCACTAGAGTCAGAGACGCCCTGGTCATAGTGTGTCGTAAGGGGTTGTATTCTAGGTAAGAATGATTGATATAAACCTACTTATTATGATGTTACCTTCATAATGAACTCAATATCAGCCGGTACCAGGCGACTATAAGGCAGCTGCAGCTGTGTTGGACGCCGTACATCCACTCATCAATAGAGTCAGAGATGCTCTGGTCATAGTGTGTCGTAAGGGGTTGTCACGGAGACAAATACAAAGAGGAGGTGCCACAAGCAACTTAGTCCCGTCTCATAGCGGACTAAGTACTCTTACTACTAGCTATTAACCACCAGGCGTCGCTTCTGTCAGTGTTACTTTGGATTTTATGGATACGACACGAATATGACTTGGTTTGATTACAACCATTTTAATTGAAATTAGTGACGCAAAAATTATATGCTGTGTTGTATCGTGCAACAGTACGAGTTATACAACTATTTTTAACGAAAAAAAGACAATTCCACTCGTTTGTATTTTTTAATGCAATTTTTAATGCTCGTAACTTATTCCTTCGAGAAAGTGCAACGCCATCTATCGCCAAGTAGAATAACATCTTGACTGTAGAAGGTTTCATGTATTTTGTATAGTAAGCTGGGTGGCCAGATATGGAATCTAAAAAAATATATTTGTATAAAATATTTATTTTTGTAGCATACAATTAAATAATGCAGATAATATTGATGAACTTACTCAATATTTATAATTGAATACATGACATCAAAATATCACATTTTGGGCAAGGATGTTTCCTTATACTTGGTAGTAAGTAAGTGATGATGATAATGATTATATATATATATATACTCTAATGAACCGTATATATATATTTTACTATTATTATTATTAGCCTGAAGTGTCCCACTGTAGGGCAAAGGCCTCCCTCGCTTCCTTCCACTTATCCCGATCCTGGGCCAAACTTTCCCACTCGCCACAATAGGCAGCGAGTTCGTCTCGCCACCTCTTGCGGGGCCGACCACGACATCTTGCTGCGTTCTGGGGCACCCAACTGTTGGTCTTTTTAGCCCACAGTTCGTTAGGCATTCGGGTGACGTGGCCAGCCCAGTCCCATTTTAAGTGGGCGGCCTTCTGAGCTACATCAATTAGTTTTGTCTGGGAGCGCAGCGTCGTGTTTCGAACTCGGTCGCTTAGCCTTACACCAAGTATGCTGCGCTCCATGTTTCGCTGGCACACCTGGAGTTTGGTCTTTTGGACGTCAGTCAAAGCCCAAGTCTGCGCGCCGTACGTAAGGATGGGTAAGATGCACATATCCATGAGTTTTCTTTTCAATGTTAGCGGCAATTTACCCTTAACAAGATCTTTCATGGCCCAGTAGCTCTTCCAGGCATTTTCAGTTCGTCTTTCGACTTCCTTGTCTTGTCTGGTCTGGAAAGAGACTACTTGGCCAAGGTAAAGGTACTCACGGACATATGCTATTCTTTTCCCATCTAAGTCCACGATTTTCTCGGCGCGATTTGTCATGAGCTTGGTCTTCGACATATTCATCCTCAAACCAACTTCAAGGCTCTCCCTGCTCAGCTCTTGTAACATTTGTTGTAGCTCAGTGACCGTCGATGAGAAGAGAACAATATCGTCCGCGAAGCGAAGATTAGTCAGTCTTGCTTCGCCAACGCTAATGCCTCTGTTTGCCCACGCCGGAGCCAGCTTTCGGAATATTTCCTCTAGAGTGGCGGTAAATAGTTTTGGGGACAGCGGATCGCCCTGTTTGACACCCTTTTGAATCGGAAATGATGGTCCAGGTATTTGCAAGTTGACAGCAGCGCTACTATTGTTGTATATGTTCCTCAGCAACTTTATGTAAGTTTGGGGTACATTTTGGTTTTCTAGGGCTTGGTAAATAGAACTATGGGTAAGGCTGTCAAAAGCCTTAGAGTAATCAACAAAAGCTAGATACAGAGGGAGATTGAATTCATGATGTTTCTCAATTATCTGGTTTATGGCATGAAGATGGTCAGTTGTTGAAAGTCCTGGGCGAAAACCTGCTTGCTCTGGAGGCTGTTCTCTATCGAGCAGACCAGATATACGGCGTTCAATAACTTTTATAAAAGCCTTATACAGGTGAGAAACAAGACTTATTGGTCTGTAATTACCGATATCTGATCTGTCGCCTTTTTTGTGGAGAAGTTTAATCTCCGCATGGCAGAATTTTTCGGGTAGCTTTCCTGTATGCAGAATTGAGTTAAATAATTTTGTTATATGTGGGATTAATACTGGTTCTCCGACTCTGAGAGATTCTGTTGAAATGCAATCATGTCCGGGGCTCTTATTATACTTCATCTGCCTAATAGCAGATTGAACTTCAAGTTCAGTAATAGGTGGAATGTCTCCCGAACATGAGTATTCAGTTCCAGACTGTGGCGTAACTGATGATGGATCCGAGTAAAGTTCTTTATAAAACGTGGTACAAATTTCTAAAATCTTATCTCTGTCTCTATGCTTAACCCCTTCCCTGTCCTTCATGCATGTTATCCAAGATTTGCCTTTTGTGATACCCTTTCTTGCTATTTTCATAGAAGTGTTTTTTTCTAATGCAACTTGAACAATTTTTGTATTGTATGCTCGAATATCTCTACGTATACTTCTTTTAACTTCCCTGTCCAGTTCTCTGTATTGTATGCTATTTATATTATCTCTCAATGCTTGTCTATTGTCAATCAATTGTATAGTTTCTGATGTTAGCTTCTTTAATTTATTTTTAACCTGTTTTATTTTATTGCTGGCTGTTGTTATACTTTTAACTATTTTGCTAAACTCATGTTCTACATCCACAGAATCTAGCTCTGTTCTTTCCAATAAGCTAAAAGTATTAGTGAGTTCCAGGTTGAAACTATCTACGTTTGCGATTAACGTGTTTTTATTTATGTATTTAATTTTCCTGTTGAAACATTGATGGCGGAGAATTTTAGTTTTAAATACCAAGGTACTACGAAGAGGCCTATGATCTGAGTAAAATTTAATGTTATTAATTACATTAACGTTTTGTATAATTGTTCTGTCTGAAGCAAGAGCGTAGTCAATCTCGTTCTTTACGTTACCATTTGGCGAAATCCACGTCCATCGCCTTTGGGGTTTTTTAAAGAACATACTATTAGCCACGTTAAGATTTTGACCGAAGGCAAACTGGAGGAGACGCGTGCCTCGCTCATTACGTTCTCCGAGACCATAAGGTCCCAGGATCTGCTCGTTATCTGAGTTTTGCCTTTGACCCACTTTCGCATTAAAATCGCCAATTACTACCGTCCAAGTCCCGCGCTGTTCATCACAAGCTTTATCCAATGTATCGTAAAACTCCTCGATTTCGATATCGGCATGTGACGATGTGGGCGCATATACTTGAACAACAGTCAGGATATGTTTCTCACTAATCCGGAATTTAAGTGCCGCGACTCTATCGGAGTACGCTACAAACTCTAGTATATTGTTAATCCACCGTTTAGATACCAAAAAGCCAACCCCCGACTGACCACCGCTTCTTCCGGAATAGAAGAAAACGTTGTTATTTCGCTCTAGTGTATCTTCGCCTTCTCGTCTGACTTCGGACAGACCAATAATATCCCAGTTCATGTTATCTAAAGCGTGTTCTAATTCAATTAATCTTTCTTCTGAGCTCAAAGTACGGATATTATAGGTTATTACGTTAAGCTTGTGTTCGGAATCCAATCGTATCGCGTTAGTCGTTTGACGGTGAGGGAATGACGCCCGGGGATTCTTCGCACCCCAATTGACTCCAGTGTCAGCAGGCATACCGTCGTAGCTGCAGGCACTGGTGCCGCCGGGCACTAGGGGCCTTTTGTTTGGATCGTGATTCATGGAATGTCTTCGAGAGGATTGGGCTTTTAACCTGACGCGCTTGCCCTTTGCGTGTTGCCAGGTAGACAGTAGCCTGTACTCGGTCTGTAGGTGCCGGGTTTGAATGCGATGCCATTGCCAACCGCCACCCTAAGTCAACATCCTGCCCTGATGTGGACTGTGCAGTTTGAGCCTCGACCAGATTCTACTCCTTGAGCCTCAAACTGCCCTCGCGGGTTATATTTCGGAGTTTTCCTTCTCCTAGACGGGTTGCAGCCCAATGCTAAGGAGGCCCATCTCCCCCAATATAAATATATATATATATATATATAAAGAATATATTATATAAGAAGATCTGTTTAATTTTGACACGGGATTCCACGTAAGTCCTTTATCTTTATATATATATAAATTCTTTATTGCACACTTACATTTACAGGATAATTAAGAGATCTTCTTCTTATCAGATCTTTTTATGTCTTATACTCGTAGTTTCAGAGTTACCCAAACTGACCCATTTAAATTTTATATTATATTACATAATACAAAAAAGAAGAGAGAGATCAATTTTTAAAAAATGGTCCGAATTTTTTGTTTTTTTCACTTGCCTGGCAACATTATACAGCGTAACGAACTAACGAACAGAACCATCTTGTGTGTAATAGCGAAAATAAGTACGGTTCATTAGTGTGTAGCTGCAAAGCTAGTTTTGCTATTGACCGCTAGATGGTTAGCAGAACTTCATCTCCTCGCACCCCCTCCCAATGGCGACCTCCGCTATCATATAGAAAACGTCTTAGGGCAGCTCCTCTTTGTATTTGTCTCCGTGGGGGTTGTATTCTAGGTAAGAATGATTGATATAAACCTACTTATAACCCAATTTTTATAACTGTGCGCCTGTCAACGTCATAATATTTGCATGTTGGTAGGTTTGGTATCCGTTTTGATAGTTGATAGGCGTCGGAGGAGGTGAGGAAGTAAGCGGGCGGGTGAATTCAATGCCACCAACATGACGACTTTGACAGCTCGAAGCGCACAGTTAAAATAATTGAGTTATATTATGATATTTTCATAATGAACTCAATATCAGCCGGTACCAGGCGACTATAAGGCAGCTGCAGCTGTGTTGGACGCCGTACATCCGCTCATCAATAGAGTCAGAGATGCCCTGGTCATAGTGTGTCGTAAGGGGTTGTATTCAAGGTAAGATTGATGATAAGTACCTATTTAGACTTTTCTTTCACCTTGGTATTAACAGCTAACCGCATACTAACAAAAATCAGTTCATGCATTACAAATAAAAATTCAAAAGTACCAGGCAACTATAAGGTGACAGCAGCATTCTCTAAACGTCGTCTCATAAACTTAAGTACTAGAGTCAGAGACGCTTTGGTCATGGTGTGTTGTAAGGGGTTGTATCTTCTAGTATTGAAATCCTAATAAAATTACATTTTGAATAACGTAAAACCTTTCTTTAAGTTCTAAAATCTCTATAAAAAAACAAAACATTGTACGAACTGATCAGCTAACCTAGTCAATTTGTATCACTCATCACCAGGTCATATACGTCCCCACCGAGGGGCTCGAGCCTAACCCGAATCAGGGCAATTAGGCTTTAGTCGACCGCGCTCGCCCAGTGCGGGTTGGTCGACTTCACACACAACCTTTGAGTTTCTTCGCGGGAGTGTGCGTGCAGGTTTCATCACGATGTTTTCCTTTACCGTAAGAGCGTCGAATAAACGTACATATCATTAGAAATTAGAAAACACATTGGTACATGGTGGGGATCGAACCCGCGTCTCCCGGACGTGAGGCAGCGGCCCTAGCCACTAGACCACCGACGCTCCTGTTTGTATAAATAATTTGGTTTTATCAATTCCCCAGGGACTCGATGCACCGTTGCCTGGCCCTGTCCGGTTTCCTGACGGTCCTACGCCACGTGAAGCTCTCCAGCACATTCTCCAGCAGCCAGAGCAACTGCAGTGAGCAGTACAGCGCTCAATCCTACCTCACGCAGATCGCAGTCGATGTACACGTCTCGCAAACTGGCAACCAGTGAGTAGAAATGACGCTTTTTGACCCTAGGGCGGTAAAGTTTCATTTCCAGCACATTCTCCAGCAGCCAGAGCAACTGCAATGCGCAGTACAGCGCTCAATCCTACCTCACGCAAATCTCAGTCGTTGTATACGTCTCGCAAACTGGCAACTAGTGAGTAGAAATGATGCTTTTTGATCTTAGGGCGCGCGGTAAAGATTGCTTTTCATTATTTTATTTATATTTTTTTATTATACGGAACAATACCTACCAGTGCAAAGCGCGTCGTCAAATCGTGATGAAAGTTTCACTGTTCCAACTAGGACAGAAAAGTTTGATGTCTGTGTGCAATAAAGTATATTTCATTCATTCATTCATTCAAGAACACTGACAAGATTGATCCTCAAGGTTTAAGCGCTTGGGACGGTTGTAAAGTGTGTGATTTTTACTTTATAGGTACTGTTAGATATAACAGAACAGGTCTAAGGTCAACTATGTATTTCTTATATCAGCTCTTTTTAGATTTGAATATCCTTCTTTACAGAGTGACATCTCGCGTGCGTAACGAAGCGATGTGCATGGAAGTTGTATCCATACTGAGACGCTGTCTCGTGCAAGACGCCGCCGTCAAACAACTGCTCTATACCAGTAAGTGGGTTTTATAAAGTAGCTAGGTTCGAATACCGGTAAAACTCTGAAGTCAAACAAAAATTTCTTTGTGAGACAACTGCTTCGGAAGGCACGTTAACTACGGAACATAGTCATTACGTGAGCAATGTCGACCTTTGCGATTCCATAACCTTGACAGGGATTTTGAGGTCGATTGTCGATTACCATTTTGTCACCGCGTTTATAACTCATCGAGTGTTATAAAAAAAAATCCGTGGGTTCGGATTGCTTCGGAAGGCACGTTAATTCGTCTACGACTACGCAACATAGCCATTATGTGAGCAATGTCAGAGGCCTTTGTCGACTCCATCCATAACCTTAACAGGGATTTTGAAGTCGGTCGTCGATTACAATTTTGTCACCGCGTTTGTAACTCATCGAGTGCTGTTATAAAAAAAAATCCGTGGGTTCCACTACCGCTAAAAACGCTAAATGGTAACATTTTATATCCGCTATAGCCAGTTCAAATTCACTACATGGTGTTCTCATCAGCCTCTCGTTTCAGAGATATACTCGTGCGTGGCGGAGAAGCCTTTACTCCACGAGGCGATCCTGGAGCTGTTGTACGAGCATTCGAGCAAGTACCTCAGTGAGGACGGGACGGCGCTTCTGCTGGACAAGTGTGTACAGCTTGCCCCAACCACTGCCATACTTACCGTAAGGGAGGCTGCCACACACCGAATGCGTCTGCAGCACGATGCGTTGTGTCTGCGTGCGACACGATTTGTAATCTATAAACTTTTATACGAACGTTTACACCGAAGGTGTCGCAGATGCAATGCGCTCTGCGTTGCATGTGCGACACTGTCCGACGCCCTTCTGTCGCAACGTGCTGAACGGCCATCTGACGCAACGTGCTGCAGACGCATTCGGTGTGTGGCAGCCTAACACTTAAGATAACAAATATTAATAGTTGTGCAAATAATGGTCCACCTAAGATGACTACACTTGGTGGACTCCTCCTATTTCGCCGTCCAAGCCACAATCTGGCTCTCAATGATTGAAGATCCAACTTATAAATTTTCATCGACTCGCAAAGAGTAATTTTACATTGACAAATTATAAACTATCGAGAAATAATACGTTAAATTGTAATGCGGTTCACAATTTGTTGTCAGTTCATAATATCGCGAGGCAGATTAAACTATCGATGTTAACAGTCATACGGTGACATGTCCATAGCACCCCGACGTGATATAGAGAATCTTAGGGGCTCAATGGGGATTATAAGTATCATCGTTTATATCCTTACTAATATTATAAACGCGAAAGTTTGTATGTATGGATGTTTGTTACTCTTTCACGCAAAAACTACTCAACGGATTGGGAAAAAATTTGGAATAGAGATAGTTTGTGCCCTGGATTCATTTTACGGGAAAAAGTCTTATTCCCATAAAATCCCACGGGAAAATCTTACACAACGCGAACGTAGCCGCGAGCTACCGCTAGTTTAATAATAATTATATTATTTGTACTCTAGGAGCCGCTGTCTCACCTGCTGTACGCCATATCGCAGTTCCTGTTCACAGAAGAAGAGGAGCTGGAAGATATCCTGGGCAGCCAGACCGATACTGGCAGCGCGCATCTCCGCAGCAAACTGACCGGCGTTCTGGACAAGCTGTGCAGGACACACCTCGAACCAGGATATGTCACGGTACAGTCGCCTGCAGTCAAATAGGACACCCTGACATAACGGGTAGTACAGTCAGCTGACGAATTAGCTGACCCCCCCCTGCTCGAAACCTTGGGTAATTGTTTTTGCTTTATCATTTCTTATTATTGTGCATTGTTTTTGCTTTATCATTTCATATAAAATGTATGTAACAATATAAATAATCACCTAGAGCATTGGTCAGCTGACTGTACACAAGCCGTAGAAATTTAAAAAGAGAATGGTTTAAGTTGCCATTTTCCTGACTTAAAAAACCTAGTTATGGACTCAACGCCATCTTTAAATCTGATAAATTATAATATTAAAATATGCCTTTGGTCGCCTAGTGACCAAAAACACTCCTTTCATTTGTGTTTTCGTCACCCCGGCTGTCTATCTGTGGTCGATGGCCAGTACGAGACTGAGTTCTGGTTTAAGGTGAACGCACATCTACCAGAGCCGAACGCGCCGAATTTTAGAATTCTTTGTATGAAATTCTATGAGACCCCGCACACCTATCCGCGCCGAATCGTCCGACTCGTCCGAATCCGGCGGAAACCGAGGAATTCCGAGACGGAATCCGGAAACGTCATAAAATTCGGCGCGGACGATGCGGTCGAATCGATCGAAGCGGCCGCATTCTGATGATTGCGGACAGTGTGACCAGACTTGGCAGAATTCTGCGATTTTAACAGAATTTGATCCTTAATATAGGGCTTAGCATTAGCATTATTATGTCGCAGATTATAAAAAGTTTTTAGCAGAATATAATGAAACCTTAACAGAAATTCGTTATTTAGTTAGTTTTTGCAGAATTTTAGCACTTGAAAATAACAGAGTCAGATTTTAAGCAGGCTGTAAACGCGCAAACATGTTTTCATCAAACATCACCGCACACGTACCAACAAGTTTGTCAAACAATGTTGCCAAGTAAGGCGACTTTTTTCCATTTAGGCTACTTTGAAGGGTGCCTGAGTTGTTTGTATCTTGAGTATTTCTGTTCTCAGTGGGCATAAAACAGAAAAAAATCTCTTTATCCAGCTTTATCCATCTTACTCGCACTTATTTTAGAATAATATGTTAATTTCTGATTTTCAGTTGCAAATATTTTCACCCTATAAATTGAAACATTTGTGTTGTTTTTTCATTATTTCACCTCGTACTATCTTTTTTCTAAAGATAAACATAAAAAAATAGTTTTTATTAACAATCCAAATGGAAATTACAGTAATATCACAGAAAACCGCAGATTGGTACAACCTCAAAAATATTTTTATTTGTTTCAATTAAAATGTCAAATTGAAGTTTTTTTATGGCTCTGGGTACAGATACAGACTATGGCAGCATGACGGCAGTGTTACCGCAACACAAAATTTTAAGCCCAGACACAAAATTTAACAAGTAATCTCTGTGACACAAGCTTATCAGAAAATATTATTTTTTATTACGTTTACCACTAAACTTCATAAATTTGATAAAACTATACTTTGTTTGCTCCCCTTTATTTTATTCAATAAACACACTTACCTCAAACAAACAACAAGTCTTTCTATTGGTCCAATTGCCATTCTGAACTTTGTATCTTGTTTTGATATATGCGGTTCTAGTATTTCTAACAGTCGTATGAACTTTGTAGGTGTCATATTTTCATATGATATGTAAAAAATCTCTCATCATCTTCTAATAAATCGGGAAACAATGTGTGGAACTCTCCAAACCACTGCCTTTTTAAGTTGATGTTGTGCACCCAAAGTCTTGTTTCCCTTTGACTTTGACATAGTGTTTCACCTTCTTCTTCATCTTCCATTAACAATGTAATGACGATAAAAACTTCGTCAAATTCCATCACAATCTTATCAAGTTATCACAATAGATTAGGTACGTAAAATAACGCGACTGGCAAGGAAATGGAAAAAATTCCTTCGGCGCGTTCGGTTCGTTCGGCGCGGACAGGTATGCGAGGCAAAATGACATCGGCGCGTTCGGCTCCAGTAGGTGTGCGTCCACCTTCTTTGTATACTGTAAACAATTGAATAAATCACCTCATAAATTTAACTGTTGGTATATTTTTTATTCCAGGAAGAACCCGGCTTGACCGACATAACTCCGGAATCCAAAGCGAAGAGCCTGAAAGTTCAGCAAGTCCTATCATGTTACGAGGCTCTTATAGCTCACCTGGTAACGCAATGGACAGCACAAAGTGAGGATGCTGCCACCCGCGTTTTAGAGATGTTTAAAGCTAGTTCACAACTGCTGGAGCAGACTAAGGTAATTATTTGATTCTACTGGCTTGACTCGCCAGTAGAATGACGTGGGTTCGATCCCCACCACGTACCAATGTGTTTTCGAACTCATCCGATCTTTGGGAAAAGATTACCACCGACTGCGCCCCCGAAAACACCCGAAGACGTCGAGGTCGCCCACGGAGGAGATGGTGCGACGAATTAGACGCCCTTAACACTAAATGGCAAGATGTGGCCCAAAACAGAGATGAATGGAAGAAGGGGAGAGAGGCCTTTGCCCTGCAGTGGGACACTACAGGCTTAATATAATATAATAATAATAATGTACGTTTATTCGACGCTCTTACGGTGAAGGAAAAGGTGATGAAACCTGCACACTCCTACGAACAAATTCAAAGGTTGTGTGTGAAGTCGACCAACCCGCACTGGGCCAGTGTGGTTAACTAAGTCCTAATTCAGGGTAGGCTCGAGCCTCCCGTTGGGGACGTATATGAGCTGTTGATGACTGCCTTAACTGATATAACTACAGAGTCAAAGGCGAAGAGCCTGAAAGTGCAGCAAGTCCTATCATGTAACGAGGCTCTCATAGCTCATCTAGTAACGCAATGGACAGCGCATAGTGAGGATGCTGCTACCCGCGTTTTAGACATGTTTAAATTCAGCTCTAGCCGTGTGGTGACGGCAGAGTAGAATACATTTGTCACCAACCCCTACTCTTCCCGTGGGTCTAGTAAGAGGTGACTTAGGGACTACACATTGAACAGGGAACGGGCAGCAGCGCTCTCTGATACAGTAACCTTTTAATCTGCGATCTCCAACCCGCCTGCCAAGCGTGGAGATTATGGCAAAACCAAACACTCAAGTGGAGGAGTCTCATAGTCCAGCAGTGGACTGTAACGGGCTGTTGATGAAATTCAGCTCACAGCTGCTGGAGCAGACCAAAAGGTGATTAACTCCTTCAAGAGTTCCTTTAGTTAGTGCATCTGCAATGTAAAGTTGTCCAACTTATTATTAGAGTAGACGAAGGTGATTATTTAAGTCCAGAATAAAAAAATACCTGGCGATTTCGCGCTCGCTCTTAAAAATATTTTTTACTAACATTACTTGAAAACTATATCAGAACGTATATTGACCAAGTTTGTAGTTATTTTGTCTAAGAATCACACTAATATTATAAATGTGAAAATATATTTGGATGTTCAGATGTTTGGATGTTTGTTCCGCCTTCACGTTTAAAGTACTCAACGGATTTGGATGAAATTTGGAATGGAGATAGTGTGTAACCTGGATTAACACACTGGATACTTTTTACGGGAAAATGTCTTATTCCCACTGGAAAATCTTACATAACGCGAGCGTAGACGCGGGCGGACCGCTTCAGATAATATTTTAATGAGCCACTTCTCTGGGTCTATTCACACTGATTCAGGATAGGCACGAGTGGTATTTTATATAAAAACAACAAAAACAAGTTATATTAAGAAAATGGAACAAACAAACGCCTAAAAACCAAATTCTTTTACAGACTACACCAAAACTAGGCAAAAAGGGCAGCAAATCGACGCTAAACGAAACGAGAGAAACGGCGAAGTCTCAGAAGAGTCAGAAGTCGCAGAAGGACAAGGGCAAGGCGCCGCTCAAAGTGGGCGCTCTGGCCAAGGACCGCGCCGCTCCGTTCAAGCCGCTGCACAGCGTGTGGGGCCTCAAGTTCTGCTCGAGGCTGCTGGAGCTATTATACAAGTAAGTTACGTGGCTCTGTGAGCTGTGTCTTGCGAGTATATTTCACTCATTCATTCGTCTGTCTCTTCATTTATTTTTCGAAATGGCTGTGATGACGATTAGGGTCCTACGAGGATGTAAACAATAAGCGGACTGAAGTGTTTGCCTGTGTGCATAGATGAGATGGTATGGTACAATGCAGTCGAAGATGTAGATGGTACAATGCAGTCGAGTGTGTCGTAGACAGGCTGAAATGTTTACGTTTTCAACCCCACATCTCCGCCATTATGTAATTTTTTTAATAGACAGTCATAGTTCGATGCAACAAAAAAATATTAATCACGAACTGTAGATCAATACAATATATTATGTATAATAATATATTGTATTGTTGAAAAGTGTATATATTGTGTGTGTATTCCTAAATATACACATTATTCTGTTATTCCTTCTAAAATATAAACTTGCAAGATGTTTCGATTTTTTTTATGAGAAGTAGGTATTACAATTTTTACCTTTTTCTATGTAGATATTTATGCCATGTCATCGGCCTGCTCGGCGACCCCATTACTCCAAACACCAAAGTTGACCACTCGACCTCATAACCCAACCCACATGATAAGAGTGTCCTATTCAGTGACTTGAAATTATCTTCCAGTGAGAACGTCCCTTGGTCGTCCGTGGAACAGCGCAATCAGTTGCGCTCGAAGAGGGAGTTCCACCAGTGGGCCGTACAACGCGTCGCCACCGTCGTGGCCGCCACGGACAAGAAACAGGCGAAGACACTGCAACAAATAGCCGCTGTTTTATACAGTAGAATCATCTGCAGGTAAATTATAGAACATGTTATTATCAGCTGATTAATAAAGACCTTCCAGAAATAAGTCGTACAACGCATCGCCAATGTATAAGTCGCAACAGAGAAGTAACAGGCGAATACTCAGTAACAAATCTAAGAGATGTAACAATATCCTGTGGAATTTAAACGCCTTATTCAGGTTAATAAGATACTATGAGGTTAGCAGCACCCTTTAAAAATAAAACTTGATACTGGCCGAACAAATGTGTTGATACTGGCCGGCCACTAAAATAAGCAGTAACTTAGTAGTAATAGTTATTTAGTTAAAAGGTTGAGTTCATTTAAGGTCCCTTTCAATAGAATCCAGCAATAATGTAAACAAGATATTTTTTGACACTAACTTTCCAAAGACAAACAAGACTTTGATGAGTAAAAAATTATAGTTTTGTCGTCCGAGTATTTTTTATTAAAATAACTATCATAAAGAAGTTAATAGGGGGCGAAATGATTGTAAGAAGAATGTATGGTTCCTTGAAATGTGAATATGATTAGGATTGATACTCAAATGTAAGTAATTACGGAGTAATCGTGTTTAAATTGGTTTGTTTACATTATTGCCGGATTCTATTGAAAGGGCAAGGGCTATTCATCTTGACATCACTTTGAACATAAATTGTGGGTGATGAGTAGTCTGGTGGTTCTTAGATTAATAACATTTTTATTTCGTCCGTACGTTCCAGATCCTCGAACTTACTCTTAGATAAAAAAATTATGTGTGGTTATAGGTTCCAAGACATGTGCGATTTCGACGACCAAACAACAGTGCTCTGCGTCGACTTATTCAAGGAATGTCTGACGCTGCTGTTCTCAACGCAGTTCTCTTTGAAGATGAACAGTTTCTTGCCGATAGTTAGTAAGTTAACAATCAAATAGGGGATCGGACTGTTCCTAACTTTACCATATTTTACCATATTTTATGAATTATTTTTAAAATATAGATTAGTAGCAGACGATTCGTGAGGAAAAAACAGAATCGGTTGAAAAACGAATTTACAGTGGTTTTTTAAAGTTTCAATATGTCTGTCTCTTTCAAAAACGATTTTTTGTAATGGCGTCACTAACAAATGACGTCACAAGTGAGTATGTGCCTCTGTCTAATCTTGAATTTCAAATCTTTATAACTCGGTCAATTTTAAATATAGAGCAAAAACTATTTTAGTGTTCGATAGCAGAAACTAAGAAGTTTGGATTTATAAAATAAAAAAAAAATTAGTCCGATCCCCTATTTCTGATACAATTTGGATTACATTTTGCATATCAAATACGCGTAAAATAGATTAGATAACAAAGAGCAAACAGAATAGAACGGTTGAAGTTAAACCCTATCACTGTTTGTGATCATTCATCATCTGGAAGTCTTTAAATTGACTTCGGACTCAGGTCGGCCGGAGCAAGGAGAATATGTTCAGGTGGGGATTCTTGGAAAACCCAAACATAGACTGTGTGTGTGTGTGTGTGTGTGTGTGTGTGTGTGGAGCGGTGCAGGCCATGGCTCATTTAGTGTCCTGTCCTGCCTGCCCTGTCACCTGTTTGCAGCAGGACTTAATGGACGCCACAAATAGTGCAGTCGAAGTGGCCAAGTTCTGGGCCAGAAAGATTTAATTAGTCATCGACACGCAAAGAAGAAGATAATCGTGTGGGTTGTAAGGTCGATGAACTACTCCACAAACCCTGGTTTTTTACATGGCTCATGTAACTGCTATTTCCGTTAATAGCTAGGACCAATAGAATAACGTGTCTTCCGAAGTATGAAAGTTTGTGCTCTCACCTTTGGTAATTGCATTCATTCGTAATATTGAAATTGCAAAATGTTGAAATACCAAAATGTTGAAATTATTGAATTGGCAAAAAGTTGAATTTCCAAAATGTTGAATTTGCCAAATGTTGAATTCCAAAATGATGAATTTGCAAAAAGATGAATTCCCAAAAATGGTCAGCAAAACTTGTCTATTTCATTGACGATTTCGTCCAACCATCCCTTAACTTTTTTTCTAATGTTTGTTTTTGTATAGCCGGTATATCAGACGGCACGGTTTCATCTTGCGCAGCTGCGATCCTCTACAAGATCCACTCCGCTCTCAGGAGAATAGAAGAAGATAGCGACGTGGAAGAAAGAGACACCACGATAAAGAAACTCCTCGCCTGTCTCATTCAGACCGCTACTGTAGTGCTGGAGGCGCCTGTGCCCCGCAGTACTGAAACTTGCTTGGTACGTGAAAGTAGTAGTTTATTCCAGATTTATATAAGTAAGCTTGCTTAATTTTTTTAACAATGGCCTCGATGATGTCACGCTCTAATCCTTAATTTAAGTTAGTCTGTCCTTTTTACCTTTTATTTGTCGTTTGTATTTATTAAAAGTTTTATTTTAATTCAATAGTGTAGTTTTTTGTTTATTAAATATAAAAAAAAAATATATTTTCACATTTACTCAATATGCAATAAACCGTTTAATTAACGACTTTTTAGGTAATAACAAAGCTAGAAGATTACATACGCTGCAGTAAGCAAGAGTGTCTGTCGCTCATACCGCCAATATTGACTGCGTGTTCCCGAGAAATGAGGGAAGCCATGCTGTTAGATGATTTACTGAACAAACTAACTGCTGTGCTCGGCAAGATTGATGTAAGTATACACCGAGTATCGCGATGCAAAGAACTAGTTTATAAAAAAAAAAATGTCTTCTTATCGAATCGATGAACAGGGGATCGGACTGTTCACCATATTTTGTGAATTTACCATATTTTATGAATTATTTTTAAACAGAATCGGTTGAAAAACGAATTTACAGTGATTTTTTAAAGTTTCAGTATGTCTGTCTCTTTCAAAAACGATTTTTTGTATGGAGATTATATGGTGTTACTAAGAAATGACGTCACAAGTGGGTATGTGCCTCTCTGTTTAATCTTGAATTTCAAACCTTTATAACTCGGTCAATTTTAAAGATAGAGCAAAAATTCTTAGTGTTCGATAACAGAAACTAAGAAGTTTGGATTTATAAAATAAAATAAAAGTAGTCCGATCCCGTATTGTATTTGACCAATGCTTAGCGACTCAGACTGCATTGGGTCTGGCCTCATAGAGATCCTCTATTGTGCATCTTGTAGGACTCGCTGGGCCAAAAGATGGGCCATGTTTTGTGGTGACGCACCACAGTTACATCGATTGCTGCTGGAGTCAGTATAGCCCCACCTGATCAGATTGTCTCGAAAAAATATGTGGGGACATCTTACACACGGCCATCTGATCCCAAACAAAGCAAATCTTGTACTATGGGTACCAGACAGCTCATATACATTACTTAAATAGGTAAATATATATATATATATAGATAAATAACATCCAGACACAAGGCAAACAGTCTTTTAAGCTCAATCTGTATGCAGGCGAGGAGTCGTGGTAAACAGTAACCTGTCTATTAGGAAATGGAATTTGACAACAATAATTTAAATAATCTTGATCAATCTTATTGTATTTTTAATCGAAAAAGATATTTCATAAATAAATTGTAAGTATAAGCCATGAAAACGTATTGAAATAACAGTAACAATAATTTATTTCTTTGTTAACTTATTTTTAATTTTCAATAAAAAGACGTAGGTGTTCACATTTTGAGCTCGAGTACCATTTCCAAGGACATTATGATTCAGTCAAATCCAAAGTTTGACATGTCATTATTAAATAAAAAAAATCAAATCAACAGCCCGTTACAGTCCACTACTGGACTATGAGCCTCCTCCACTCCGCGTGTTTGGTTTTGCCATAATCTCCACGTTTGGCAGGCGGGTTGGAGATCGCAGATTAAAGGTTACTGTATCAGAGAGCGCTGCTGCCCGTTCCCTGTTCAAATAAATAAACATTTCTATATTTTTTAATTTATTCACAGGAAGAAGAATCGACGCGAGAAGAACCGACGAACTTCCCAGCTGTAGACTCGAAGACCGGACACACGGTCCTGACTTACGTCTGCACTCAAATGTCCGCGAGGCACAGGTGCATAGAGCATCTCATACACAGGGCTAGAGACCTGTACAACGCACTGGCTTTAGCTGCCCACGGGAATCAGCAGAGGATTGATAAAGGTAATACACGGTGATGTGTATAAGGCCTTTACCCACAGCGCCCGATCCGATCAAGCGATCCGATCTTAGAACGTATCTGGAGAACGGATCGTTGGATCGGACCGCAAGGGTCTTTACACAGTGACGATACGTTCTGCGATACATAAATCGTCCATTCTGCTTCAAATCACTAACTGATCGGCGAGCGATCTATGGAACCAGGAACGCATGCAGATCGCATACAATGGGGAGGCGTACACGCGCGGCCATTGGTTACAATGATCGCATGCGTTCAGATCGTATCGGTAGATCGGATCGGCCGCTGTGGGTAAAGGCCTATAATACTATCTTATACTTCGACACAAAAGAGGTGAGATTAAATAATGATGGAAATTAATTTTATACTAATGTCAACACCGGCGGTGATTGTTCAGTTCAAAATCAGCAGTGTTGCCAATTAATTTTGTACAGCACTCTGTGTTTACTCTTTTGTGTCGTACTATACTAGTAGATTAGATGATATTAGGTTAGGTCAGCATTTTCGCATTCAACAGCCTCCGTGGCCGAGTGGTCGAGATTATTTATTAAAATTCTTGAGTGTCAGTGGGATTTAGTTTTTTTTTAAATTAAATTCTAGAACTGTATAATATGGAAAATCAAGACATGGCAAAGTGTGTGTGTGTGTGTGTGTGTGTGTAATAAACTGAAACTAAGGTGACCAACTGTATTTCAGGAGTAAACTATATAATCTAATTGTATTTATTGATTACAGAGTTAATGGAGTTAAACAACGCGCTCATGATCCAGCTCTGCGAGATGACGCAGTGGACTACCAAGCTAGCGTCGTTACGCTGCGTGGTCGGCGGCGGCAGTGATCGCGTGCTGGCTTTGTGCGTGCGACTGTACGCGCAGCTCGGCGCACACGCGCGCCTGCCCGCACACGCGAACACGCGCAGGTATACACACACACGCACACACACACACACACACACACACACACGCACACACACGCACATATTGGTAGCGATTCACAGTCATGCAGTCTAATTCTTAATTTAAGTTAGACAGTCCTTTTCACCTTTTAAAGATTAAAAAGAGACAGGAGATGGCCATCCTAATATTGGCGCTGTCAAACATCGAATTTGAACGCGTCGATTGCACAATTTTAGACAGCACGTAAAACATCCGACTTAAAAGCCTCCCAAATCTTGGCGTCAGAGTTATAAAGAGTTGTCAAAGGTCCCTGGAATTATTACCAATCAACCAACAGCTTAACGTGCCTTTCGAGTTGGTAAATATTTCAGCTACAAAGTCCTTACCAAACTGGGTAAAGATTAAGATTAAGAACGAGTCACTAACCTCTATAGGCTTCAGTCGAACGGAAGACAGTGGATTTAGTCATATACGCCACCGACACTAAATTCTATAATTTCTTTCTTTGACGGCTCCGTAGCCCAGGTGGTAGTGTATCTGCCTCCGACGCACAGGGTCGCGGGTTCGTATCCCGCCCAGGTCAAACACTCGTGTGATGAGCACTTGTGTTTCCCTTGTGTCTGGTTGATGTTTATCTAAGTATATAAGTATGTATTTATCTATTTATGTAATGTATATCAGCTGTCACATTGAACAGGGAACAGGCAGCAGCGCTCTCTGATACAGTAACCTTTTAATCTGCGATCTCCAACCCGCCTGCCAAGCGTGGAGATTATGGCAAAACCAAACACGCGGAGTGGAGGAGGCTCATAGTCCAGCAGTGGACTAAAGGGCCGTTGATGTTGATATCAGCTGTCTGGTACCCATAGTACAAGCTCTGCTTAGTTTGCGATCAGATGGCCGTGTGTGAGATGTCCCCAGATATTTATTTATATTGTAGACATTGTAGTGGTCTAAAGTCAACTTTTCCTTTCAGCTACGAACACCTTCTAAAACTCAGCGGCAAGCGATTATCAGCAGTGACGGACAACCTCATCACTTACTTGGAGGCATCTCAGCAGCAGCTCAGCGCCAGCAAAGTGCTGCGGGACACCAAGCTCATCCCGCGCCTCGTGCTCGAGGCGGAGCTCTTCACCAAACACGTCATACTGCGCGCCAGCAAGACCAAGGTTGTTATAGTGTGGTAGTATTAGTACTCGTCATCATCTCAGCCGGAAGAGTACCACTGCTGAACTTAGACCTTGTTATACAGGGTTACTTCGGAGACAGTGCGTAAATTCTACGCACAGAAAGGTTTAAAAAAAAAAAGACACACATGTTTCGAACAAAAATTAATATTTTAAATAGAATAGAAAAATATTTATTGAATGACACGTACAGACAGCGCAGTATTACACCAAAAACAACAAAACACAGATATTTACAAATAAAAATAAGCTCAGTTCAGAAACAAACACATAACAAAAATAATCACAAACATACAATTTACAGAAGTTACTGAAAACGGTTAAATAAAATTGTTTGTGGAGTGCACCGCGCCATCTGCATTGGGCCAACCAATTGGCACTAAAAACATCGTATGAAAATATCCACATCAAAACCAGTATCTTGGTCACTCTACGCATTTACGACAGCGAGACACAAGCGTCCGCCCGCACCCCGCCCGCACCCCGCCCGCACCCCGCCCGCACCCCGCCCGCACCCCGCCCGCACCCCGCCCGCACCCCGCCCGCACCCCGCCCGCACCCCGCCCGCACCCCGCCCGCACCCCCTTGCGCTCCCGTGCCACAGCCCGTGTGTAGGGTGACCTTGATATTTGTTTTTTTGCGGGAGATAAACTAACAGTTCGCAAAAAAATAATATGGTTCTTTTTCGTGAAATGTGTTCTATTAACGATACTGATAGCATGGAAAAAATATGCGCACTGTCTCCGAGGTAACCCTGTATAGGTGGCCAGTATGGGTAACTCTGAAACTGTAAGATATAGTTTATCTGACACAAAAACATATAAACAGCAGCGAGCGAACGCTGGTAGTGAACGTGCCACCCATGATAGCTTTGACGTCGAAAAATGATTTGTAAAAATCTTAATTCGAATAAAAGATTTTACATTTTGATATATTAGCTTTGTTTGTTTTAGATAAACTACCAGCAGTACTTATCTTTGGGTACGGCGCGCGACTTCCGCATCAAAGGGCCGGTGTTGCAGGAGATGTTGAACGCGCGGCAGAACCAACGGAATGACGACGGTAAGGCAGTAGCTTTATATAAGACATTATACTGTCGGTCGTGATGTCAAGAATGCCTAGAAGGTGCTTTATTTTTCGTTTATTTATAAAGAAATCGTTGTTTTGTTATCATACTATATGTAATATTTTTTTTATTATAAAGCAGATGAGCAAGCGGACATAAACGACGCAGACACGGAAATCCTCTCGCCGATGCAGAGCGAACACGAAGAAGAAGAGGAAAACAGCGACGGGGAAACTTCTAGAAGAAAGCGCAGACGAGTCTCCTAGTTTATTTCTTATGTTTATAAATATCTATTTACTGTGATTACGCACCATTGTTATGCATTCCGTATTCTTTAGGAAAAAAGTATGTGGATAATTCATAGACAACATGCTAGCTAAATAACGCAAAACCTTGAAACTGGACAATATTTGTTCCACAAGTTCCACTTAAAATTAAATCTTAAAAAAAAATATACTTTTTATACTTACGAACTGATCAGGCGATCGAGTCGATTCGTATGAAAGTTAAAAAAGAAAATTGCCAATTTAAAAAGTTGTGGAACAAAACGGCTTGTTAAGGTTAAACATCAGCTGCAGTGGCGCCACCAATTGAAATAAATTATTAAATCTAAAAAAAATAAAAAGAAATAACTTACTTTTTTATTTTTCATTCACTTATTGTTAGTGACTTTGATCGAAATTATTATGTGTTCAACAAAAGTGGCCACTTTTAACAGTTACGACTTACATAATTTATTGATTATATTTAGGTGTATAAAACAGTAACTAAAATATATTTATAACCCTTATATTGTCGATAAACACAATAATTTCGATCGAAGTCACTGATATTAAGTAAATGATTTATTTCAATCGGGTGGCGCCACTGCAGCTGATGTCCGATTCGTGGGCTGACCGCCACCCGAGAGGCTTTGCGTAATTAGTGGGCACATTGTATGTAATTTACCTAAACTTTGCGTCGAGGCATCATAATTATATTATTTACTGTTTAAACTGCCAGTTAAAACTTATGAGAAGATCTGCGTTAAATAATATACAATACAGTTAATTTAAGAAGAGAAAATACGTTTGCATACAAAATATACATTTTCCTTGTTGCTTGATTTATTTTCTGCTGGTAACAGATAAAATCTGAAACCTGCAGAAGGGAAAGCCCTCTCTTTGTAATTTACATGTTATTGCAGTTGTCGGAACGGTTTATGAGCGCTAATTATTTTGCGCGTAATAAAAGCTCTCTAGCTTCTCTACTTGTTGAATGTAGATTATGAAAAATGCAATGAAAATGTAGATACGAGTAGGTACAAACTTGGCGTAGCAACACGATATAGGCTGTGCCTTATTCGAGACCAAAAATAATAGGGAAAACGTCGATTGATAATACACTCTGGCCTCTGTATTCTGGGAATAATAAGTTGGTAACTCTTTGTTCAACGAAATTTTTTACGATTGTGATTGAAATTGATAATATCTTATATTATTTTGTATTTTGTAATTGAAGACCTAGTAAAAAGAGGTTTATACTATAGTACCGAGATTTTTTTTTCTCGTTTAGGTTGGCTAAGCATGTATATGAATAACTGTCACGCGTGCCTTATTTATAGCTTACTGTTTAAGATATTATTTAATAATACCACTGAAAAATTGGCTCTAGTAGGGTTAAGTGAAGGAAGAAAGAAAGCCTTTGCCTGGTTTTGAGACAATGTATTTTCTTTAAAAAAAGATTGGCTTTGTGTCAAATAAAATAAAATAAAGATTACCAAAGTTCTAATCGAAATAACCCAACCACAATTTGTTGCAATTTTTAGCAAATGGCCAATTCGGCTTACATTTTGGGTAACACTGTCGATAAATTGAACTACAACGGCAATAACCAATGGTTACTATCCTTGGATCCTCTAAGTTACTATCTGATACTTATGGAAGTGTAATTGAAGCTTTATGATCGCAGTACAAATGTTTTCACCATGCCACGCTATAGTTTACATTATTCTGAATTGCTATTCTCAGAATTAATTTATTTTATCGACTATGTAATTCTCGGTAATGGCAATAACCTACAAACCCGCTCGGGCGCCCAGTGATGATTTGAGTTATTATTACAGCTGTAAATAATGCTTCTGAAAGGTCGTAATAAATGTAAGTTCAAACGATATTGTGCTGGTTCTCATTTCTTCTCTTTAATTTATTTTTAACCTCTAATCATGCCGAGTTAATCAAATACAAGTTAGTGCGTATTATGAGATTTATTTTACCGACATCACACCTCATTCCCGGAAGGGTAGGCAGAGACAACTTTCTTCCAACTCGCTACAACCTTCCAACTCGCTACAACCAGGCGCATACAGATCAGGTACTCAAAGGGCAATATATATAGGTAGGCCTATATACCTACTTCAAAATCACAACACACATAAAATACATACATACATACATAAAATCACGCCTCTCAACACACAAAATAATAGAAATTAAAAATGATGGAACTAAATTCTTTACCAATGGCAACACCAGATGATGACGATGAGGATGAGTCAATCGAAATTTGAAAACACATTGATACGAGGTGGGGATCGAATTTGCGTCTCCCGAACGGAAGACAGCGGCCCTAGCGAGTACACCGCCGACGCTCTATATTATAGGCCAGAGTTATCATCAACAGCTCATATACGTCCCCATCGAGGGGCTCGAGCCTATCTTGAATTAGTCGACCACGCTGGCTCAGTGCGGGTTGGTCGACTTCACACACAACCTTTGAATTTCTTCGCAGGAGTGTGCAGGTTTCATCACGATGTTTTCCTTCACCGTAAGAGCGTCGAATAAACGTACATAAATGAATTTGAAAACACATTGGTACGTGGTGGGGATAGAACCCGCGTCTCCCGGACGGGAGGCAGCGGCCCTGGCCACTAGACCGCCGCCGACGCCATAGTTATTATTGCGGGAAAAATCTTATTCCCAATCTCCCAAATTTTATTATTGAAAATGGAAAGCAAAGTAGGCATAGCCACGGGCGGAAAGCTAGTCAACAGCGATAACAAACCGCAAAATTTTCAGAATTAATTAATTTATTATCACTACCCGCTTCTGCTACTAGGTATCTATTCTCTGTAAAATGTTTAATTTTAGACCAGGCAATTGATATCATTTGGTAAATTTTGCGGTTGACTTATATTCTGGGAAATGGGAATGGAAAAATATTACTGTGGTTAATTATTATGTAAATATTATATTTTAAATAACATAAGTACATACATGATGTTGACTTATTTATATGCATTATGTAGTCTTTATTTTTCTTTCGATTCGCATAGACGAGCAAAAATGTATTGGGAATATCGAACTTGAGTAAAGATCTTTTGCTGAATCACCTGATTGTTCGAATTCCGTGCTTTGGAAAGCACGTTAAGCCACTGCTCCCGGCTGGAAGTAGTGAGTACGGTAGTAAAGGCTTTGATGGCTCAATAACTCTGACACTAGGGTTTTTATCTCTACATAGTATAACTTATCATATACCTATAGTAATGTATGAAAGGAATGAAGTAAAGTACTTCGTATGTTGCTGACTTAAGCCACTTTATATGAAGGTATAGAGCAGGCGCTTCAGAGCGAGAATAGTAGGCACGGGTGGGAATTGAATCGTTTCGTCAGCAAGCCCCTAGCATGGCCCCTAGTAGTTATTATCGAGCACCAACAGCGTAAGCGTCTTATACAAGTTTGTTTTTTTAATAATTAGACAAATATTATCATAATTATGTTTTTCTGTGAAAAATTGTGAAATATCCAGTAAAATATTGCAAAAAATCACAACACTTGCCTATTGAAGCTGCCTACGCTGCGCACTAGGTGACCCGTGCGATGCTTGCCCTGTACCTTTGTATAGGTATACTCTAAGGCTTTAACCCACTTCGTCCTGCATTCTTTTGATGTGACGGGACCTATAAGAGCGGTTCCGAGTCCGTAAAAATAAGGTCCGGCGTATGGTTTCCATCCGTCTGATTTTGCTCCGATTTCGAGTGAGTAAAGCCGCGTTTCCATTATGCAAGTAGCCTGCATGCAAGGTGCAAGTTGTATGCAGCTTGAGTAATGGAAACGTAAACATGCATGCAAGCTACCCACATGCAACTTGCAGCTTGCATGCATGTTTACGTTTCCATTACTCAAGCTACATGCAACTTGCACCTTGCATGCATAATGGAAACGCGGCTTTAAGCTACCATGCAAGTAGGATTCCGATCCGATCGGCCGTATTGCGCAACCGTTCTAACAATGTGGGTATTCCAGAAATAGGGCGACTCTACCCTCTTAGTGGAACACCAAGGTAGAAGCAGTAAACAAACGGCGCGTTTCATAGAACCGCGGTTGTTGGAACTGCGGGTCAGGTCTACGTGGAAAACTGTATATAATACTTGATGTTTACCTACTAAACCGGCAAAACCCAAACTACTTTACTCAACTACTTTATTCAGCAATAAAGACAAAAATTTTATAATTTGTGGTGATTTTAATGTTAATCTGTTAGAGGATAATAATACTTGTACTAGATTTAAATCTTTATTTTTATGTCACAACATGAACTATCCTTTTTTGGAGCCTACTAGAATTACTGCAACATATGCTACTTGCATTGATAATATATTTTCTAACATTACGCCCACTTACAAATCGGTCATCAATAAATTAACCTCTGATCACTCTGGTCAGATAGGTATATTCAATATTAAAATAAAAAAGGACCAAAAAGAGGATATTACATGTGTCCCCATTAGTGACACTCGGCTAGAACACTATAGGAATAATATTTTAGATAAATTATCGGAAATACCATACAGTGACGATCAAAATTTATTGTATAACTCAGTATTTAGCTTTGTCAAAAATGAATATGATACGGTATTTAAATCAAAAACTATAAAAGTTAATAACAAAGCTTTGTTTAGTGATTGGGCGACAGCGGGAATTCATAGGAGCAGACGAAAATTATATGAACTCTATGAAGAGAAATCATATAACAAAAGTACGGCCTTTCTAGATTATGTTCGTAGTTATTCAAAAATGTTTAAACGCATTTGTGCCGTAGCTAAATCCAATTTCATTAAAAACAAAATTGAATCTAGTAGCAATGTAATGAAAACGACATGGAAAATTATAAATAGCGAGACTGGAAAGGCCAAAGCTACACATAATAACTTCAAGCTTAAAATAGATAATCAATTGTTAAGTACAGACCTAGAAGTAGCAAAAGCTTTTGAAAATTTCTTTACGGACATTCCAGTTTCAACAACCAAGTCTTTAAATTCATCTCCCGCTGCTGCTGAATCTATACTTAAGCAGAACTTTGAGGAATGTAAAACAGATTTTAAATTTAGGCACGTAAATAATGAGGACATTGTAAAAGCGTTTAAATCCCTGGAAATGAAAAAGACGGCTGACGTCCATGGTCTATCTGTAAAAATTATAAGTTCCATTATAGATTGTATCGCACCTCACCTTTGTTGCATATTTAATCAATGTATAGATAATGGTGTGTTTCCTGACTTGATGAAACTAAGTAAAGTGATACCTTTATTCAAAGCCGGTAGTACATCAGACCCCACAAATTTTAGACCTATATCGATACTACCAACTCTTAGCAAAATATTTGAAAAACTCATACTTAATCAATTGCAGAGTCATTTTTATGTCAATAATTTAATTAATGTTGTTCAGTTTGGTTTCACAAGGGGTCGTTCAACAGCCGACGCTGGTCTTGAACTAATTGACAATATTTTTGGTGCCTGGGAAGACGCAATGGATGCAATAGGTGTATTCTGCGATCTATCCAAGGCTTTTGATTGCGTCCATCATGACACTCTTGTCAGGAAGCTACGCCATTATGGTGTAAAAGATCAGGCTCTTGGCCTTCTGGAGTCATATCTAACAGATAGGGTTCAGATGGTCGATGTTAATGGGAAAAGATCACCCGGATCTTTAATAAGTATGGGCGTCCCGCAGGGTTCAATTCTTGGACCTTTCTTGTTTTTAGTATATATTAATGATTTACCTTATCTTGTTAAAGCAAAACATGGGTTAGTATTGTTTGCCGATGATACTTCTTTGATATTTAAAGTTAAAAGACAACAATCAAACTATGACGACGTAAACAATGCTATCTCTAGTATAGTGAATTGGTTTACTGTTAATAATTTATTACTTAATGAAAAGAAAACTAAATGTATTAAATTCGTATTACCCAATGTGAAACCGGTAACAACAGATATATTTATAAAAGGACAGAAATTGGACCTTGTAGATTCGACTGTCTTTTTGGGCATTACTTTAGATGCCAAACTAAAATGGGATTCTCATATAAAAAAATTGTCGAACCGACTGAGTTCAGCAGCGTTCACAGTTAAAAAAATTAGAGCCCTTACCGACGTAGACACCGCTAGACTAGTCTACTTCAGTTACTTTCATAGTCTAATGACCTATGGTATTTTATTGTGGGGTCACGCTGCGAATGCTAATAGTATATTTATTTTGCAGAAACGGGCTGTTCGTGCAATTTATAGATTAGGGCCTAGAGTGTCACTGAGGGAAAAGTTTAAAGAAATCAATATTCTGACATTTGTGTCTCAATATATCTATGACAATCTTGTGTATATAAAACGAAATATAAGTAATTTTCAGTAGCACAGTGATATACACAATTTTAATACTAGAAATAAATACAAGTTGGTTGCTTATGTAAGCCGACTACATAAAATTAGTAATTCTTTTAAAGGCAATTGTATACGCTATTACAATAAGGCCCCTACTGATATTAAAAACTTGCCTTATAGACAAGTTTAAAATAATTATAAAACAGAAATTGTATAAAAAAGGTTACTATAGGATATCTGATTACTTAGAAGACAGGTGTCCATGGGAATAGATTGTTTGAGTAACAGGCTTTTTCGATATGTAATAAGTATTAATTTTGTAATTGACAATATTTTATTTTAAAAAGGAAACGCAAAAGATGCGGCGACTGGAGTTTCTTCGGTGAGCTCTTCTCCAGAGATTCCGCCATTGTGTTAGTGAACTCACCCAAAAAAATGTAATGACGGATCTAAGTGATGTAATAACATCCTATGGAAATAAATGATTTTGACTTTGATTTTGACATAGTAAATAGTCGGAAAAAGTAGGTATCTTTAATTTTTCTGTCGTTCTTGGAACAAAATACCAAGAGTCAAACCAATTCTAAAATATTTTGATTTAGTAAGAGCAATGGAAACACGACAAAACTGAAACGGTCTTTATGCCAGTTTGTACATAATATTCTTGGCTGAATTCTTTGACGAATAATATTAGATCAAATCAATGTATTCGAATTGAGAGATTTACAAATCATTTTACAAAATTTTTTCGACGTCAAAAAGGTTTTCGAAGATCAAAACAGCATCTTTCTTGAGATTGTGTTTGTAGCCAACAAACAAGAGTTATTTATCTAAGTATTATCTAAGTATTAAGTATTATTTTATTCTAGAGTACCTACCTCTACCTCTTAGGTAGGTACTAATAAATATAGATTCCAGATCCCAGGCGGGGTTTGTACAAAGCCCTGCAGTACCGGTTGTAACGACGACGACAACGCCTACAGGAAAATGAAAGTCCATAGGTATTTTTATTTCTCGTCCAATTTTATAACAATAAGTATGTATGCTTGTGTATGCTATATAGTTCAAACCAAGGACGTTTAAAATTCTCAATAGTTTTCCTGGAAAATTGTGGAATAACAAAAATGTTATATTGATTGTGGAGTAGCTAACGATAAAAAAATAGTTCTTATTATTATAGACAAGTTTAAAATAATTATAAAACAGAAATTGTATAAAAAAGGTTACTATAGGATATCTGATTACTTAGAAGACAGGTGTCCATGGGAATAGATTGTTTGAGTAACAGGCTTTTTCGATATGTAATAAGTATTAATTATGTAATTGACAATATTTTATTTTAAAAAGGAAACGCAAAAGATGCGACGACTGGAGTTTCTTCGGTGAGCTCTTCTCCAGAGATTCCGCCATTGTGTTAGTGAACTCACCCAAAAAAATGTAATGACGGATCTAAGTGATGTAATAACATCCTATGGAAATAAATGATTTTGACTTTGATTTTGACATAGTAAATAGTCGGAAAAAGTAGGTATCTTTAATTTTTCTGTCGTTCTTGGAACAAAATACCAAGAGTCAAACCAATTCTAAAATATTTTGATTTAGTAAGAGCAATGGAAACACGACAAAACTGAAACGCTCTTTATGCCAGTTTGTACATAATATTCTTGGCTGAATTCTTGGACGAATAATATTAGATCAAATCAATGTATTCGAATTGAGAGATTTACAAATCATTTTACAAAATTTTTTCGACGTCAAAAAGGTTTTCGAAGATCAAAACAGCATCTTTCTTGAGATTGTGTTTGTAGCCAACAAACAAGAGTTATTTATCTAAGTATTATCTAAGTATTAAGTATTATTTTATTCTAGAGTACCTACCTCTACCTCTTAGGTAGGTACTAATAAATATAGATTCCAGATCCCAGGCGGGGTTTGTACAAAGCCCTGCAGTACCGGTTGTAACGACGACGACAACGCCTACAGGAAAATGAAAGTCCATAGGTATTTTTATTTCTCGTCCAATTTTATAACAATAAGTATGTATGCTTGTGTATGCTATATAGTTCAAACCAAGGACGTTTAAAATTCTCAATAGTTTTCCTGGAAAATTGTGGAATAACAAAAATGTTATGTTGATTGTGGAGTAGCTAACGATAAAAAAATAGTTCTTATTATTATAGACAAGTTTAAAATAATTATAAAACAGAAATTGTATAAAAAAGGTTACTATAGGATATCTGATTACTTAGAAGACAGGTGTCCATGGGAATAGATTGTTTGAGTAACAGGCTTTTTCGATATGTAATAAGTATTAATTTTGTAATTGACAATATTTTATTTTAAAAAGGAAACGCAAAAGATGCGACGACTGGAGTTTCTTCGGTGAGCTCTTCTCCAGAGATTCCGCCATTGTGTTAGTGAACTCACCCAAAAAAATGTAATGACGGATCTAAGTGATGTAATAACATCCTATGGAAATAAATGATTTTGACTTTGATTTTGACATAGTAAATAGTCGGAAAAAGTAGGTATCTTTAATTTTTCTGTCGTTCTTGGAACAAAATACCAAGAGTCAAACCAATTCTAAAATATTTTGATTTAGTAAGAGCAATGGAAACACGACAAAACTGAAACGCTCTTTATGCCAGTTTGTACATAATATTCTTGGCTGAATTCTTGGACGAATAATATTAGATCAAATCAATGTATTCGAATTGAGAGATTTACAAATCATTTTACAAAATTTTTTCGACGTCAAAAAGGTTTTCGAAGATCAAAACAGCATCTTTCTTGAGATTGTGTTTGTAGCCAACAAACAAGAGTTATTTATCTAAGTATTAAGTATTATTTTATTCTAGAGTACCTACCTCTACCTCTTAGGTAGGTACTAATAAATATAGATTCCAGATCCCAGGCGGGGTTTGTACAAAGCCCTGCAGTACCGGTTGTAACGACGACGACAACGCCTACAGGAAAATGAAAGTCCATAGGTATTTTTATTTCTCGTCCAATTTTATAACAATAAGTATGTATGCTTGTGTATGCTATATAGTTCAAACCAAGGACGTTTAAAATTCTCAATAGTTTTCCTGGAAAATTGTGGAATAACAAAAATGTTATGTTGATTGTGGAGTAGCTAACGATAAAAAAATAGTTCTTATTATTTTACAAGAATACAAAGAACTCAAAGAAAATGCCCTTTTTCGTTAAATGGCAGATTCTGGAAACGGCAGATTCTGTAAATGGCAGATTCTTTAAACGGCAAATTCTGGTAACGGCAGAAGTACAGTACCAAACAACGTCGTAATTCTATACATTATTTATTAATAAATATTTACAATTAAAATATAACTTAAAATCAAATTAAAGAATTCTTAAAATTAAATAACTTCTTCAATAACGAAAATCCAACCGGTGCACCGTTATTATTTTATTATTATTAAATTAACTTTTTTTCACACGACATAACCGTTCTAAGCAGTCTAAAGTAGATATTTCATTATTCAATGTCAATTGGATAATTTTTTCTATCATTTGATCTTTTTCCAAGTCGAATTTACTACGTTTCTTCCCTTTTACATACAAATCATTTTTCTTCAATTTTACATCTTGATAATTTGCCTCCTTTTTTAATAACTGTAAAAAATAATAAAGGGATGGTTTTTTTGGAATCAATCCATTAATTCGACGGTGCCACCCTTCAATTGAATTTGTTGTACGAAACTTATGACCATAGCAACAGAAAATGGGGTATGTTACTAGCTCCATCCATTGTTTCACAAAATAATTTTTAAAATTATTAAATTCGGTAGTATCTGGCGCCATTTCACAAATCGCAAGAAATGCCTCTGGAATTATGATTCTAGGAAGAAGAGCCAAATTTGCAAAAAGTTTCGTAAAGTGGACACCTTCTGGAGAATCATGAAGTCCAATTTTCTTACTATTTTTCCAAATAGCATTTGTGTAGTGGTAAAAGCAACCTCTGACTTGTATTTCAGGATACACTTGTTTTATAGCATTTATAGCCGCAATTTCATAATCGCAGTGATAAACTTTCATTTGTAAATATAGTTGATCTTTCATAATTTTGAATAGGCGTACGTATGTAGTTTCGCTTTTGTTTGGCAAAAGCACATACAAGTTCGGCACAAAGTTAACAGTATCATGTTCATTCGACAAATCAATGTGCAAGGAATAAAGTTGATAAAATGGGTTTGGCACCACTCTAAATGTGCCATCACCGTAAAATGTGTCGACGGTTTTTAAATATTTTTTTGCTTCTGAAGTGCCAAATACTATAATCTTGTGATCGATACCATCATCGTATAAAAAGAAATCGTTGACAATATGATCAGGTAACTTTATATATTTGAAATTATTACATCTTGTTTTGTCTACTTTTAAAAATTTACAACGTGCATTATATAATCCATCTTTTTTGTTTGTAAAAGTTGGTAGGTCATCTGCTGATATTTTTTCAGAAAATTTGTCCAAATAACTTTCAAATATTTTCTGAACAGGTCCGAGATTGGAGCAAACTTCTTTTTTACACTCCTCCATTACTTCGTCTATGCAGTTTCTTACTATATTTGGCGTACATGTGTGCTTAGCCTCTTTGACAATATTGTTTTTTATGTCCAAAGTAATTGACGAATTACATTCATTTTTTTGGTTACATCGGAAATTGGATGTTCCCGACTTGTTTTTTTTTTTACAAAATTGTATCTGTAACCTGCGTGTAGAAGTGACACCCTACCTTTTTGACTTGTTATAAATTTTATTTCAGAAACACCACTACTCGGTCCAGCCGGCTGTGAATCCATTTTATATTTATATTATGAATATTTATAAACGTAACACTTTATTTTTTAAGCCTTTATTATTAATTCATCATAGTTGACGAAAATAATGAGTAATAAATGACACATGATCTAATAATAGACAAAAAATTAAGTAAGTAAACAAAAAGGTTGCATTTAGAAAATGACATTTTATAATTATGCATCTATTTGCGTTTTGTTAAAATCGCTGTACATTTTCTTTTTAGCTAACGACTGTACAAAATCCGTCGTTCAAAGAATCTGCCATTTATAGAATCTGCCATTTACAGAATCTGCCGTTTCCAGAATCTGCCATTTAACGAAAAAGGGAGAAAATGAAGGAAATTATAAATCCCAAGTATATTTAAGTCCTCGAAGAAAATCTCCG